>JARKHS020006766.1:0-175145 GCA_030143305.2 Amblyomma americanum
TGCCTTCCTTAAAAAAGAACACTTTTGGTTTTATTCTACTAGGGGTAACCTTCTTAAGCCGTACGTTTCCTTTTTTTAAGCAATGACGTCATCAATGAAATTGGCTGGAGGTAGACGAGGTCTCCAGACCGGCAGTGACATCACTAGACTTAGTTTTTCCTGGTGAAGCTTCCACCTGCCGGACGCGGCCGGCGGTATACACAAAGAGCTCGGGAATAGCAACCTCGGCCTTACAAGCCCCTCCAAACACTTCTCGCAAAAGTATAGACTGCTTCGAATATTATCGCATTACAAAAACACAAAATAGAATTAGGTGTCTCTGTTTTTTTTTGCGTTTATTATAGATGCAAGTTATGAAGTATTTACTTTAAATTATTAGCCTTGACAAAGCATAAACTGCCTCGAATATTATCGCATTACAAAAACACAAAATAGAATTAGGTGTCCCTGTTTTTTTTTGCATTTATTATAGATGCAAGTTTGAAATGCTTACTTTATATTATTTGCCTTGACAAAGAGGCATAACAATGCTCATAAATATTTTTCAACCATGGAAGTTGTATTCTTTTCTTGCCTGAAATGACTTTTTTTTCAGTCCACATAGGCCATGAGATGGAAGCCACTGCAAGCGATGGTAACATTTGCAAACCACTATGGCATATGGCTTACGACGGCTAAGAACGGGCCATTCGCACGCCGTTCAAATATGATAAATGTATTTAATAAAAACGCAAATTTCAGGGTAGAGCAGCATTTAAGGCAATGCAAGCATGCTAATTGTTTTTTCCGTAACCGCGTGAGTTTTCTTTGCTCAACTATCAAGCGATATTACCTTATAGGCATCGAATAAGAGCGGCTTAATGTTTACCCTTTCTGTCTTTTTTCCCAGCTGTCACCCTCCTGCGTGACTGTATAGACCTCGAAGTGATTAAGAAATGCGTGGTGCGCCCTGAAAATGAAAAGCCTACGTTTGAAGGCTCAGTGGAGAAGAACAAAAAGTAAGTACAGAAAAAAGGCTGCCTTGCAGTAAAAAAAAATTCATGTTTTGGAGCCGCAGTACTTCATGGTTACGAAACAGTATTTGTTATAAGGTCAGAAGTCAATGGCACACCCAACAGTTCTGAACAAAATATATTTTGAGCGGGAAACCATTTATGAGCGCCATTATTTTCATGTAATGAAAGATTTCACTATAACAATCACTATATACGAATTTTATTTTCTATTAACGTTCTTGTAACCGTCGAAGCATTACCCGTTGGCTTTCTACGGCAATCTTGACTGTTCGACGCGATTGATGGAAACAGAGATATTTTGCTGCATATGATAAGAATGAATCATTACCTTCAACATTTCCTTAACTGCATCTTATAATCATCTAATGTTCAAAAATTTTGTACGAGAATGTTGGACATGCATAGCTGTAAGCTATCAGCCTGTTTGGTTTTCAGTCTCTTGTACAGAATCCAAAATACTTAAACACGATCTTGTTTTTCTGGCCTCAATTGCCCCACTTCTACTGGTTGATTTTTTCAACCACAGATTTTTATTTTAAAACCGCGAGAGATAAGTCGGTGTGGTCTGTCGAGCTGGATTGTAGGGCGGATTATGTACTTTATATGTTTCCTTAATTAAACGATTAATTAAGTAAAATTAAGTAAAAAACTTTATTTATTCTCTTAGAGAGCAAGGTTATATTGCGAAATTGATGGCCGTTAATATGGAAAATGAGCTGCGTATTTAAATTTTCTTAATCGGCAGTATTGCTCCAAATATCGAACGTCGAAAACACGGATCAGAAAGTTCATTGTGGTGGCTTTCCCTCATTGCATATGTATAAAATGACGTCTCCCTCATTTGCGCATAAAATACAGGCACATTTGGTAATCATGTCGAAGAAGTTCACTTGATTTCGGCGATGGTACCAGGCGCAGCGACGCCATTTTATAGTTAAATGATGCGGGAAAACCAAGTCAACAAACTGAAATGCGTACTTTTGACGTTCGATATTTGAACACTATGGCACTTGTCTTCCTACCTTTCTTCTTTCAGTGCATCCTTCATTCCTTTCCTTACCGCGAGGTTCGGGTGTTCATCGAGATATGTGAGATAGTTAGTGCGTCATTTCCTTTCCTCAAAAAAAAAATTAAAAATCGACACAGACTGCCGATTTAGAAAATTTAAGAAATAGGAATTACCTTCGATTTGGACGGCCAGCAATTTTGCAATATAACCTTCCCTCCTAAAATCAAAAATAAAAAAGTTTATTCTTCAATTCAGGTAACTTAACCGCCTAATTATTGATCCATATGATATACATAACGTCTGTTTGCTGTAAAATCCAGCTCAACAGACCGCACCGATGTATCTCTTACAGTTTTTAAGATAGAAATGCTTAAAGTTGAAAAAAATAACCCTGAATTCTGTACTTGCTAAGCATTCAATTCTATTTTTCGGTGTTGGTGGCACTGGTAATTTTCAAAATAGATTTTCTGTAAATACCTGATTACCCTCCTCTATCTGGCTTTGTTGTGATGAAGGCAAGAAGGCTTTTTTTTTTCCTGCATTAACATAGTCTCGGCGACCAGCATGCGAGATATGCAGGCAAACAGAAGGCGCTTCCGGGAGAAATAATGTTCTGAGAGGGCCATCAACACCCGCTGTGTTCTTGTACAGGTTTCATAGCGCACCCAAGTAAATGCATTTCCATTTTTCTCTAATCTTTCATTTGCGTATTCTGTCATCTTTAATCCTCAGGGGCGCTGAAAACTTGAAGGCATGCCTAAAGGATGCTGTGAAACCCTGCGCTGGCAAGCAACACGCTCAAGCCATTGCACAACTGGACAAGATTGCCACCGCCATCGTAGACCTCAGCACTTTCTCGGATGGGCGCAACTCTGCAAGCAGAATGAATTCGGCGATGGCAGCCATTGCTGCAGTCTTTTTGAGTTTGCTGGCTCGGGGCTTGTATTAGAAATAAACACGGCCCCTCCGACATTGTTTGTGTGCTCAGTTTAAGAGATTTATTAAGCAGAAATACTCTGGCTACCCATGGGGAAAAAAAAGACAACTGCGAGAAAAACCTCTCAAACACTAAGTTTGATACATTCGAATACATTCCTCTAATAAAGAATCAAACAAACTTGTTTTCCTAGTGTTAATCTTCTTTTCCATTCGATGGATTGAACTACAGCCGAGGTGAAGCTCATTGGTTTCGTAGGCGGAGTCCTGTCGTTGCTTACCTGAAAAATAAGCAACAGAAATGTCACGCGCGATCAGCTTTAAAGGAGCTGCGCCACCATGTGCAGAGTTCATTCTCACACATTCATTTAAGCAGAAGAGGACTAGATTGAAAACGATACCCACAAAATTTGAGGAATCTACAACTCCGGAAGGATATCAATGCACCTTGTCTATTTTTCATATAAGGAGATGAGGGGATTTTTGGTGATAGTGCAGAGATCTGGGTTAAAAAAATTCTTCGTCGATGTCTCCAAGCATGTCGACCTAATACTTGCATGCTAACGTACTATATTTCAGATATGTTTGTCTTGTCAGCACAGTGGTGTCTCAGCACCACTGATAAGCGGCGCACTGATTATTAGAGGCGCAGTCGGAAGGAAAGAAATGATTGCACTGTTTTCATTTGTTTTCATCATCATCACGAGCCTGGCTACACCTACTGAAGTGGCAAGGCCTCTCACACATTTATTCATTTAACCTGTCCTATGACAGCTGCGGCCACCCTATCCCAGATAACATCTTAATCTCATCCATCCACCTAACTTTCTGCCGTCCCCTGCTACGCTTGAATTCATTTATTTTATTCTTATGTAATGGCCTTAGGTGCTAAGTATATGCTGCATGGTGCTAGTTCTCTTGGACGAATTAAAAACGATGTGTGACAGAAGCCAAAGCCACATTGTGATTATTTATTGCATCAAACACAGTTGAGTGATATCGTCAAAACACAGAAGACCAAAGTGGAGTGGAATAAGATTTGCGTGACATTGCAATACGGATAACTGATGCTTTGTTGTACGCGGGAGGTGTGGGGTTTCATCCTCAGTGCCAACGCGTACTCACCGGATTCCAGTAGGTACAAGCCTCTCCCTGGCCTGGTGTTCCAATTCTCAGGATGAAATGCTTGGAAAATGGGAATTTGCCTCCCCATTGAACAGACCAAAGCACAGTGAAAAAAGGAGCTCTTTGGTTACATAGCTAGGCTGAGTTACTTAGCTAGGCAGTGTTATCAGCGGATCAGGGACTACTAAGGTATTCTCAATTTACTTTCGTGCCCAACTCTTCCTAACCCAGTTCTCCGAATACCAACTGTAAAAGCGGCACATACTTCAGTAACACTCTCTGCAGGGCGAGTCCTTTCTGTCGCCCTACATGCATTCCTAATAGCGATGAATACTACTACAGAGATCGTGTCTCCTTGCCAGCCACCTGGCTGATCGGTGTTTTTTACCTTTCTGTCGTTGTGCAGCATGTGTCGATATTTCTCAATACCTTTACAAATCCTTCTTCCACGCTTTGGTTACGCAATGATTGCTCGACTGAGGAAGTGGCGCTGAGACGGCCGTGACGGGAAGCCACAACTTCTTTTAATAGCATATGGGAAGGAACTGCAGCGCAAGAGCGCAACAGCACATGGTTAATCAATGATGATGCTCACAGTGGCTTCTTTGTCACGACAATGGGTGCATGGGTTTCGTATTTCTTCGTCACTCCTGTTCTGATTGCATTTCGTTGTATTAAGGTATTCGGCTCCAATGAATTGTTCTTAGTTTGCTTCAGTTAAGAAATTAATCTTACCTTTTTTTCTTTTCTCATTAAAATCATATCTCCGGTTAGCTTTATGACACTGTCTGGCCGTTCGAGGTATAAACTACTAACAAAGACTAGAAAGACCTGCACGAGAACAAACTCCAGGTAAGCACTCACCAAGGCTGCTACACTCCATTTTGAGTCACGTTAGAGCGCACGAATGTGAAGTTCAGTGTATTTCGGCAGTTACTACTGCAAAACTCTATTCCGTGGGGTAAAGCCGAGCAAGATTTTGCGATCTTTGAGCGTTTGTGGATTTGTGTCGAGTGAGATAAATAACTAAAAATAAATCAAATAAATACAGCGACTGAGATTTAAGCCTGCGGCTGCACGAACAGATCAGCTTCGCTGGCCACTACATGAGAGCAGCTAATATCAGCTTTTTCCGCAGCCAAACACGCCTCGAGCTAAACTTCGTACTCTCGAGCTGTGCACTGCCCGTCACCCTATTCATCAAATGATGCTACTATTACACTAATATCTGCGCTCCGAACTATGTGGCGGTAGTGACAGATGTGCGCTGCCTTCGTTGGCGTAGACAACGTCGTGGCATAAACACGGCACTAGAGCAATACGCGTTGGTGCTGACAACATTGCAGAAGAAACACGGCATTGGAGTATAGTATACACTGGTGTACATTGGGTAAATTGGCATTGACGATGAAAAAGTTTAAGACGCGCATAACTGGCTCCGTGGGTCAGTGGACACCTCAATCGCGCTTTCAGGTACACGGTGGTGGTATCGCCCTAGAAAAAACTGCTTTCGCTCAATATTTCGTGCTAAGAAATGATAAACTACCAGACATTTTCCTCGATATTTTGAGATAGGGGCGCACAAATAAGCCCAATGTTATGTTTTTCCAAAATTAAACGCTGACCATCTCATCTGCTGTGGCCCTGTACACATGATCATCGAAATAAATACTCACATAAAACGAGAGATATGTCTTTTTATCTTACGAATCATTGCACTGCAAAGACAATATATGCTGCTGCTATGCAATAACACACTGAAGTTGTCTATCCTGCATTCTTTTTACTATTCCTTTCGCATTTTAAAGTGTCAGCTACGACTACCGTAACCCAAAAAACTTGACACGAATGCTCAAGCACGTGGCTTGGACCGACATAGCTTCTGAGCCTTTGCTCGTGTTTCGTAGCCTATTTTAAGGTACATGCAAGCCAGCTGATTTCGTCAGCTGTCACAAGGACACCGTACCCATTGCTCAGCGCTCAGAGGGCGATAACGTCAGTCCAAGCCACGAACGAGCTCGAGCGCTCGTGTCAATTGTGGGGGTGGTGGTACTTGTCTCGGTATATTAGAGTAAGCTTGTGCGCGTTATTTCTTATATGTGTTTTATGCAGCACTTATTTAGATTGATGCAATGGCTATGACATCACCTAAATGAAGCGGTTTCATGCAATCTGAATCCCCTGGAGAGAGATACATTCTTCATATGGCCTAATCTTAATCATGGGGCATAGTTACTTGCATGCCACTAAGTTCAGTCTTTACCCTACATTTTTGCGTCTTCGATTTTCAGCGGGGCTCACAACTGCAGACGGTGTCTTTCCAAGGCCGCCAGTCGCTGCAAGAACAAGCAGGTACCTCGCGCGCAGATGGATAAAGGTCAGAAATGACGGCGCTCCTTTAATTCCCGATGCCTGAACAAGCGCCTGCGCGAGCATGAAAAATGCCTCGAAAATGGGAGCGGAACAAATATGGTAGTTCACTGCAACTCATGCAAATGCTCACCATTTTTAAACAGAACAGAGGTCATTGGCAGAAGCAAAGATGCGCTTACGCGTGAGCTAATTGAGGCGTTCCATATCAAAAAGAAAGGGTCGGAATGCGTCAGCAGCCCTTCGGTGACGATGTTTTCTAAGGAGTACAGGTTTTTAGATAAACTGATTTGATTCAAGCGTGATATTTGCGTGTCATTCGCATGTGGGATCGGGTGATTATGTTCTTGAAGAAGAAGGGGAAATGTATAAATGTTGCGATCGTGTTTTTGAATAAAACCAGTTGAGAGTGGCGCTTGTCCCGTTCGTCTCTGTCTCTTGTGTTTTTTTGTCGCGCTACAAGCATCCCCTCGAGTCATGCATCTAGTCGTCAGCATGAAACGATGCCATCACATAACCACCTCACATGATTCATTGTCATCTGATGTATGATCGATCTGGATACGTTTCATGGTAAAATAATTACGTCACATTACCAACAACTTCTTTCAGCATCAACTGAGACGAACACAGTCTCTTGTCGCATTCCCTTTTACATCACTGAAACAGCTTACGCTGATGCTGGCGCCACATTGTATCAGCACGCTTTTAATTTTTTTCCACTCGCCTGCGTCACATAGTTCCAAGTTTCGTGTGAGCGTTCAGCCAAACCATTGGGCCACCGATAACTTCTGCAGGTGCGATGATATCGATGCGGAACCAGCACGCTGGTAAAGATAGCTGTGGTCAATGGTATTTTCACGGGGAAAGGCCCGCGATAACACATTGATATACTTGTTGGCGGAGCGCCCCTTTCAAAACCACTGGTCGTGAAAGAAGGAAGGAGCGGTCTCGGTTTAAACGCTACGGGAAAGCTGAATATTCTTATCTGGATTCGGTGTTGCTATTTCTCACACAGGAAAGAGATTTTTACAAAGGTGGCCTAGCGAATCTGATAACCTTACTACGAAGGAGGTAAGGTTTTCGAGGCCCTCCATTAAAGCACTACGTTCGAACGATCCTCTTGCACTCTCGCTTGCGTCCTATCACCTGTAGCTCTAGATATTCATTTCAACACGTGAGCTGCCTGGTGTATCACCCTGTTATCTCCCCCGGTGTCGAGAGGAAGGCGCAAGAAGCTGTGGCACGATTTGTACAAAGTGTTCCGGGTAATCAGGCGAGCCGTGCTGTGAGCGCAGAGTACTGATAAAACACTGGTCGGTATGGTGGCGCATTTCGTGACGGGGATTGCTGGCATATGCCTGCTTTTCACTACTTTAGTGCTGGTGAAAGGTAAGAGTTCAGGGTTGTCTTTATCTTTGCAAGCATATTGTATAGTACTATTCGCGACGCTCGTCGACACTTACTGAGGATCGTTCACATATTATTGTTTGATTGTGTTGAGAGACATATCATGCTAAATGGTACGAAAGAACAGGGTGCAGGAAAATGAGAAATATCGATATGACATTAAAAAAAAACTGCATTGACTTGAGCAGTGGACAAAGTCTGGGGCTCGTGTGTCCTGAAGGGCGCGATGTCTTCGACAGATTCGACGCATGCACACCGTACGATATGCTACAACGGCTGTGTTATTCCCAGTTGGTGTTGTTGCCTGTGCCATCTCCAGAAACGCTTCTACCCCTTGACGACATCGGATGCAAAAAAAAATCGGAAGAAAACAGCTGTAGACAAAACTTTTTCTTTGCAGCTGCTAACGGCAGGCCTGTGTGAAACAGGGCCAGTCACTGTATGTTCCCACTACTCAGCTTGCGACTTTCAGGAATGAAGGGGGGACAAGTGAAATTGTATTTATGTGGAGATCAATACAGCATTTTAAGCGTTATGCCAGAATAACAGCATTTAGAGCAAAAATGTGTTAGTGCGATGTGCTGCGCTGGCGGTTATTGTGAATTCAAAGAAATCTTCGGTCAAAGATAGCCAAAATATTTCGTATGCCCAGATGACTATAAAGGCAGGACAATAAAAGCTTTTCGTCATAAAAAATTTAAATTGCCCGGGTTATCGTTCATATGTGACTCAGTCTAGGAGTGATGATGTAGTGGAGGGCTCCGGATTTATTTAGACCACTTGGTGTTCTGGAACGTGCGCTGACATCACAGAGCATACGGGTGCCTTTTGTGCTTCGCCTCCATAAAAATGCGACCGCTGCGGCCGGGATTCAACTTGGATCCTCCGGTTGATTATAACTTTTTAACTCCTGTAAGGAACCGACTTTCTGTTTTTATTTTCGCGTATTGTTAACAAACGGATATATAGTGCCAGGCACTTTGGGACGTTTACCATGAAGAGGCACCCTTGTCGCATCAACACACCGTGTCTCCTGTATAATTGCGACGGAAGAAGCCTTGGCTTATGCCATGCGATGATGTTTTCAAGAACCTTCAGTTTAGATTCAGTACAGCTGTAGTGGGAAAGCGGCAGTCTACTGGGGCTGTGTTGTTTGAATAGGATGCTTTTTAGTATCATTTCTTTCATCGATATGCCAGCCACGCATTCTTACATGTCTTGACGTTAGCACACTTTTATGCAACGGTCAAACATCGAACTAGGGAATATACATTGGCTTCATTTACGAGCTGCTTAGGGCTCAAAACAACACCTTATTTTGCATATATATTCGCAAGAATATTGCTTTGCTTTTAACTTGTAGAAAAACTTTATCGAACTTTTCAGGCAGTGACGAATGTCAGCAACGCACAATGGAGCGTGCCATTCGAGCGATCCACACAAGTGCGCCAACGTCTGCACGTTATCACGTGATCTGAAGTGTCTTGAGCATGACCATTTTGTTTATGGCTTACGGGAGTTTAACGTTCCAAAGCGACTCAGGCTATGATTCGATTTATGGGTTTAACGTCCTAAAGCGACTCAGGCTATGAGGGACGCCGTGGTGAAGGGCTCCGGAAATTTCGACCACCGGATTTTTTAACGTGCACTGACATCATACAGTACACCGGCCTCTAGAATTTCGCCCCCATTGAAATTCGACCGCCGCGGTGGGGATCGAACCCGCGTCTTTCGGGCAGCAGCCGAGCGCCATAACCAGTGAGCCACAGCAGCGGCCTTGGCGTTCTTTGTGACAGTCAATAAAAATGTACGCCGAAATTTTGTTGATTGGGGGATTTCCTTACGCTCGCACCGGACTGTTACAAAGAAATATGGATCCCCGCATGTTTGAGGCACGAAGCTCTTTTACGCTCTCCACAGAGTCCAACACCCACCTCTCCTGAGGTTCTCCAACATTTATGTGCAGCAGGCGTTCTATCGCAGAAAAAGTCAGCGGCGGGATATTGTTTACGGGCGTGACGGCAGGCGTGCGTAAGTTCTTGGCAGATGGTCAGTGCATCCTTCTGCAAGTTACTTCCGTCTGCGTCTTCTCCATTTTTCTGGTACGCTAGCTGTCGGGCGGTATTGTGGGCGGATTCATTGCTCGAGAGCGAGGAATGAGCGGGTGCTCAGATGATCATGACTGTGTATGAGAGGGCGAGATCTCGAAGAACTCAGGCCGCGCGGGGCGTCACGTGACCTCGATAGTAATTTAGCCATTAACTACATAGCGGTCAAATCGGTAAGACAATGTAAAATTGAACTCTTAAAGCGAATGCCCAGCGGGCCAACCGACTGCAGGGGTCTCGTAGATTCACAAGCCAGCAAAAAGAATGATTGTCTGTGACAACTGTAAAAACAATGTCCGTAATGGTACGAACTAAATCCCTGTACGCCAAAAGAACGGCGAGAATCTTGCTCTTTCACAGCAAAAGTGCGCTCAGACTTGTTGAGGGTGCGACTTGCGTAAGCGACAACGTACTTATTGTCGTCATGGCGTTCTGCCAGCACAGCACTGTAGTCGATTCTGCTGGCGTCAATGTGGCTTTCAATGGGCGCTGTCGGTCTGAAATACCGCAGTATTGGCCGCAAAGTAAGGAGAAACTTACGGCACCGCCACGGAGCTCAAGTGTTGCCACGCTGAAGGGTCGAAGAGGTGGCGTAGTGTAGCTATCGCCAAAAAACCCGTCTCGGGTCAGAAACGCCGCCTTCCCTTTGTATTTCTGGTGAATCGGGATCTGCCAGTATGCGGACCGCAAATCAGCAGAGGAAAAATAGGAAGCTGAATAGAGCCGGCCGATGGCATCATCAGCGCATGGAAGCTGGTAAACATCCTGCTTTTTAAGAGATTTAGGGCGGTGGCAGACGACATGAAGTCGCCACGTGCCATCTTTACTTTTCAGAAGGATCACCGCGGCCGCCCACCGGATTGAACAAGTCACGGATTTGTTCATCAGTTATTTAACGTTCTGGCAGTGAGACGCGATACGACTTCTCTCGTGCAGATCCAATATTAATCATGTGATGGGTACGGGAAGGTGGAATCAATGGTAGTTCGTCGCGAGCGAAGTGGAACAGCCCGCGCGCTTCAAAAGAACTCCCGCCTATATCCGATGTCCTTTGGTGGGTACGGATTTGTTGACCATGACCAGGAATTCAGATAAGGTCAGGTCCTGGCCTTTAGATAGACTGGAAACGTCGTGACTGAGCGCTGCGGCTGACACAGAAACTTGTTCTTCAAAGCCGGCGAGTTTGAAGCCACACGGAAATACGCCTGGTTCATTGGAATGGTTAACAGTACAAAGAGTGGCGCTACCCTTGGTCACTCGTACGATGCTTCGGGACACCAGAACGGTATATATTTTTTTATTGCTCGAAATGCTGTGGATGAATTTTCGAGCGCAATGGGCGCAGTGAAGAGGTGGCGCTACGTCGAAGCAGTAGCATATGCCTGCGGAGTGACCAATCGGGTGGACTCTGGAAGTTGAGGTACCGAACAAGTGGAGGTTCATTTTGCTAATTTATTTTTATTTATTGATACTGAGATCTTTTACAAGACCTTGGCAGGGTGGGCATACAATATTCAAGCAAACACACGCTGGAAACAATGAACACGATCTTAAAGTATTAAAAACAAAATTATAAATAATTTACACAGAAGAATACATCAAGTAGCAGGGAATACACCATAGAAATGCAACAACAAATATCATGTGGTGAACAAAAATGCAGGGAAACTAAAAATGGGCTTCAAACATTTTTAGTGACGCTTCGGTACATTGAAGCACTCGCGCACAGTACGACGTTAAAGGCACACTTGCCGCAGATATCTTTAAGTGGAGGAGATATAACATAAATTAGTCAGCTCGTAATCCCACTGTACACTTGGCTGTTAGTTCGCGTTGAAATAATTGTCTTCTTAGGTGCGCGCTGGTTACGCACCGCAGTCTTCCAAACAGAACAACAAGGAACTCGCCGCATCATCCCGAGGTACCATGACGAACAACATCACTGTGTTCCCATCTGTATGGCAGAGCATGACGCCTCGGATTCGCGCGCAAACACAATCTTGGCGTGTTTGAAAAAGACACGAGCCAAGAGGATTTTTTTTTTGCGGACGGTGTCAGCAAATCAATCCTTAGATAGGCATTCAAATAAGTGAATTATCTGAGTTCGTTTCTTGCAAGTTCCTGGTAAAGTTGACCTTGAGATTATTCCGCAGGCAATTTCTTCACTGTGGGCACATTTACTTATTGATTACAAAAGTTCTGGCATAGATGTGTGACCTAGCAAAGCTATAAACAGATATGTTTTCAATTCTGCTTACTATCATAGACGTTATGGGTTATGGGGGCTTAACGTCCCAAAGCGAATTGGGCTATGAGGGACGCCATCGTGAAGGGCTCAGGAAATTTCGACCACCTTGGGTTTTTTAACGTGCACTGACATCGCACAGCACACGGGCCTCTAGAATTTCGCCTCCATCGTCTATCATAGACGTGAAGGGAGATAACATGTTCAGGAGTATTTCACAGCCAAATAGTGCGCATGAAATTATTTAACATGCCTACACTTTCCTGGAAAACACACTGTTCTCATTCATTTTGAAAGCGGTGACATGGAACCAGAATGTGACCTGCAACTCGTCTCATCATGCTACTGGGAAATCGCCGACCGAATTGTTATAAGGCCATTCATGCATGTTCCTGAAAACAGCAAGGACTACCTCAAAGACTTCTGTCGGAAGTAAGTCCCCTTTTTTGGGTTACTCTCATTGAACCTTTAATCTACTCGGTGACGTACGCAGGTTTTGTTCATCTTTACAGTATATATTTCGCTGCGTGAAATGGCAAAAGTCGTACATATATTTTCTTACAGCCGCGCTAAGAATAAGGCCCTGCAAGAACAATTAAAGCTGATACCAGCTACTTCGGTAAAATAGAACTCATTAAGAGCTCAATGAATGTTTTTTTTTTTCGGTAGAATACGAAAGATATACAAAATGAAGAGGACGTAGTTGTATGATATAACATTACCATTAAATATCAATTTGTTTCGGCAAGCGAATGCACTAATTTTTAGGCTGCGCCCTCTTTAAACGTTAGCCCCCTTTAGGCGCAGAAAATACTTCCCTTATATCCCTAACGATTTGTACCTTCTGCTGAGGACTGTAATGGTTAGAATCACAAATGAGTGCAGTAGGTAATGGTAGATGTTTCTGGCTTTCCGCTCTCTTGCAGGCTATTCAGGCGGCCAACATTTTCAATATACAGGGTGTTTCACCTAAATTTTACAGAATTTATAAAAATACGCTTTTAGATTTAGAACAACGCTTTTCTCGGCATAGCATTGTCAGGAATGTAGTACATCAAAATGGAGCTAAGATGTGCTAACTAGTAGGATGGTTAACTAATATCGAATAGTTAACTTTTTAACTATTCCTGTCAGGTTCATTAATTACTGAGTGGCGTGTAGCCAACCGTAAGTAATATTCATATAAGTTTTTAGTATTCCGAAAACGTGGTTACCCTGGGCCCTGTGGCCCACCAAAATTTGTCTACATCGCGCCAAAATACATGCGCTTTTGAGAAGCTTCAGTCCAAGGCAACCTCCCCAGATTACGTAACTCGTCGAAGTAGCGAAAATTCTCTGTTGCCAGAACAGATCTTTCTGTAGTATTTTGGGACTTGACCACAGAAATCCTTGCAGTTATAACAGCATTTTCTGTAGTATTGCGCAGACTCCTGTCGTAACGATAGCGACAGTTCTGCTGTAACAACTGACAACTTCCGAATACAGCAGAAAATCTGTCATGAAGACAGGATAAAAAGTTTCTGCCGTATTTTGGGACCGGCTGTGCCGTGTGTTTCTACTGGGATTCGCTGTGATATTGAATGCTTATGGCATGTCCATTGACGAGAGACTGAGGAAAAAGTATTCAACTATGCAAATTTTTGTCTTTTTTCCAGTGATGCCAAATCAGATGAGCTCCCTGTTCAACCACCCTGCAAGAAGTACTACAGGAGCTGTTCAAACCAAGAAAAGGAAATGTTTACCAGCATGGAGCGAGGCTACACTTCGATTAAGAATGTGACTGGTGCTTCAAGGGAGTGTGACTGTGAGTGCTTGCAACAGTGTCTTTTCGCTCTAACAATGGCAGTTTCAGCGTCAGTCGATGCAGTAATTCGTTCTGTTTTTCTTCGCAGCCATGCCTCATTTGTTGTATTGGCATAAAAACACATATGATAGATATCTTGCATTCCTGAAAATTATGTCTTTGTTTAAAAATTATTCAGAGTGCCTTGAGAAGTGCCTTCGCCTCCACATATGGCGATATTTCATGACGTTTAGAGTTATTTTCATCGACTGCACATATATCTGAAAGGCGTTCAGGTAGCCTGCAATTATAAATTTTTTAAGCCATGTTTATTGCCTCAGGGCATAAAAGGGTATTTAATGGTGGATGACGAGGATGCTTCTATAAATGAAAAAAGGTTCGCTAACCTAATGAAGTTAAGGATTGAACGATAATGTCGTCCTTGCGTCCAAGCGGTATATGAATTGGGATTTTTCGGCGAGAGACCCGCTGCCGCCAGGTGGCGAATTCTCGTCGGCTTCAGCGTCGGGCAATCCCACAGCAGCTGGTGAATATCGGTCTCAGTATTTGTGTTCTTGCTGACAGAACACACGGGGCAGGGATATAAACCTTGAAATTTCGGCCTCCAATTCGAGAATCTAAGAGTATAAGGGGAGAAGAGAGGTAAGAGGAGAGATTTAACCAACAAATGCCCATCTGGCTGCTCAACAAGGAGGGAATAAAGGAGTGAAATACAAGCAAAAGGGATAGTTGATTTCATTCGGTAGATAGAACGTGCCTAGTATCATAGACAGCATAGACAGTACTACCACAGTTAAGTTTCAGACAGCGTTCAACATCGTGGCTCTTAAATTTATAGAGGTGTCTTTGACGGCGTTCTAAGCTGATGAATGCCGGTGTCATGGTCTTGAATCTTGGGTTGTATGGTCATACGTGAGTTCAAAGGACGCAGTGGTGCCTCTAGTAACACAAGTTAATTATCAGAGGGGAGACAAAGGCAAATGGGTGATAGGGCGCACCTCCCCCCCCCCCCCCCCCTATACTACTATTCTCGTACCTACAGTGTTCACTCGTACAAATTTTACGATACCAAGAAGATAAGAATAAATATTCGTAAATACCACCTCCGATCACAGGTGACGTCGTAACGTTGCTTCGAAGCAGAAGAGGCCGTGCAGTAAGCCAGGTTGCTGTAAGGGTTAAGGTATACAGGAGGTGGTCGGAGTTTTCTAGGTAGCTTCATAACAAAAGCAACCGTAATACAGGCAAACATATATATGTCAGTTGTAGCGTCCATGATGAAAATTAGCGCCAAGCGAGCACGAAGGATTGACAAGACAACGCAGCCAAATGGTTTTTACCTGTTGAATCTAGAAATTTTGAGCGCTTCCATGGGCTGACTGAGCAGATGTGCCAGGAAGGGCATTGACGACAGGGTCATTGTGACCCGGCAGCCACTGGACAGTGACTTTTCGACCTCTTGCAGTTGCTTGGCAGTGAATATTTCTAACTTGTTCAAAAAGTTTATCGTAAGTTCAATGGGCCAAGATTGAATTTAAGCATTTCAGGACAACTTTAGGATCTTAGATTGGGGACTATCATTTTGGGCGGCTGCTTATTGCTTGCGACATTGCAGCTTAGTAGTGACTGTGTTGCCGGCATGACAACTCCTTTTGAGCTGGTGCGGGAGCGTAACCCATTAGTGTACCCGACAAAACATGTTTGCGAATCGGAGTTATATAAGCAAGTTGATATCTGTTCTTCCTTCCATTTAATTTGCCCACATGAGTAGTATGTCATGGAGGCATAAATATAAAATCCAGGGTTTGATGGAAAACCGCCCGATCGGGAATGATTGTGGAGGGAAGGACAAGCACGCCGGAACGTACTTTAACTTCATTTCCGAGCACCACACGTCTCACAAAAATTCGGTGGTTGCCTCGCTAGTACGCCACGCAGAAAAACTCTGCTCAACTCCGGAGGACTGAGCGGATGATATGGGTGCTACACACTGAGACCTTTTCTCTGAGGGCTAGGCCGGTTGGTTTATCCAGACTGTTAAAAATCGCTCACCTCATCCAGCGCTAAGACAACCCCAGTGACAGGAGAAAAGGGAAATAATTCCTATACCATACATCCCCGGCGTAAGCGCAAGATTGTTCCAGACTTTGCGGTTGTACGAAGTCGCCGTTGTATATGCCCCTATGCGCAAGCTTTGACACGCAGTGGAGACGGTGAAAGACAAGCTATCAAAGGTGAAGTTCGCGGGCGTCGTGTACAGGGTTCCTTGCGTTGGTTATGAACATGTGTGCATATGTCAAACGACTGATGTCGGGAATAGATTGAAACAGCACAACATTGATGTCGCGAACAGACATCACATCAGACAACAAAAGCGCTGGCCGCACATACTATCTCCTCGGTTATTCAGAAAAAAAAATAACAAGGTAGCAAGGCTTTACCTGCAGTCTATTCATATTCAGACGACGGCACGCTGCTGACGTAACGTCATGATGCCTATACAATCAACCTTCACTTCCATCACTGCATTGGTAACAAGGCCCTATTGCAGGACCAGAACGACTTTTATTTTAACACACTGGGTCGGTGCTTGATACGTTCCGCCAGGTATAAATACTTTGAGGCATTGCTAGAAGACAGGTGTAGGTACCATATATATAGTGCCAAGGAAAATGAGAATTGGTATGTAAAGCAAAATATAAAGCTAAAAACTTCGTTTTTCTGGGAACCATTCCAGGTTTCTTGTACATACATCTATTTCCTTCAATAACAAAAAAAAACGTCGATCGAAAGTAGGCTTGCAGAACAATGATTCAGGCAGCTTCCACGGCGCGAACCGTGCTCTAACCTCCGCATACGCTGTCCACGTACGCTAGGAAGTTTCAGTTAAGCCACTAAATCCTTTTTTTTTCCTGCTAACATTTGTTCTGACTCGAGTATTCCAAGGGAAGGCAAGCGCAGCAGGAGAAGGCAGAAAGTTAGGTGGGTGGATGAGATAAGAAGTTTGCGGGCATACGGTGGGCGTAGCTGGAAAAGGAAAGGGTTAATTGGAGAAACATATGGTAGAGGCATTTGCCCTGTAGTGGGCGTAGTCAGGCTGCTGCTGCTGAATAGTTCAAGCAGTCCTTGGAGAAGCAAGCTGTTGCAAATGATTAAATCAGTGGCTGGGGCCATGAAGCACACCACATCTGCGAAGAGTTCGTAGGTTGGAGATATTTAACTGCTTCTTCAAGTTCTTAAGCAGTGAATACGAGAATCATCTGTCCAGCGCGATGGTAACTGATGACAGAGCAAAGTTTTTTTGCAAACATCATCCACACTGTGCGCGTGGGGCGAGAATGAACTCTCTCCATAACGAGGATCGTGATCGCCGAATGAGACACCAAACTCCTTGCACCTTTTTTCCAAAACAAATCGCCCTCAGCAAACACGCCCCAATATTTGCGCGATATGTTCTTTCCTACGACCTTTATCGCCGGCGGCACGCGGCCTTATCACTTTGTTTGCAAAGCGAGACGCGACCATGGCACAATGGAAGAAACGGGATCGTGCGTGGCAGTTTCCGCGGTCTTAACGACAGCGGCCGTTGTTCCATGCGCCTCAGCGCGACAGTTCGCCGCCGTCTTCAAATGAAGCGCTGTCCAGAGCGGCAGTTATCCTGACCTTCATCGACCGCAAAGCATGTTTTCTGCAGTAGCCTTCGACGAGTAGTTTCTGTTCATAGGCACTGCTTAGCCTAAAAAAATTACGTGACCAGACGTCTGAGGCGACAGTTCTGCGAAAGCTGGTCCAATTGCCTTCGATAACTGCTTTCATGCGTTTACTTCAATGTTTGGTTTTACTCAAAGGCGCGGCTTCACACACGCGATAGAATTTTTCTTCATTTTGAAAGTGGGCCGGGGTAGCTCGAGGGTGGTGGTGTGTGGATGGGTAGCCCCCTAGTATTGGGGGTGAGGTTTAGGGGTTATCTGGGGGTGGTGCTCCTCAACTGCAACTGGCTTTCCCACTGCGGGTTTGAATTCGAGTTCGCCGTCGATTTTCCTGCTACTGCTGCGTGAGATTCTAAGGTCGGATACAACTCAAGAACGAAGCGGGTTTTCTCCGTCAAAAGACCCCTTCCATCCAATGGCGTCGGCCGATTCTCATGAACCTGTTCGCTTGACAATGCAGGGAGCGGCGTGACATGCAGGTTAGTGACTATTCTCGGCCATGGAGGAAGGGGACTATCGCCTTACATCTTCCACTCCCCGAATTGTCACGCTAGCAGGTTCATGAGAATCGGCCGACGCCATTGGCTGTAAGAGGGTTTCTTGACTGAGAGAAGCCGCTTCGTTTTGAGTTCTATCCGACTATACTGGGTGGAGGCCTTGTGGATGATGGAGGTAGTTGGGTTAATGATAGATGGCACAAATGGAGGGTAAAGGAAGGAAGGAAGGAAGGAAGGAAGGAAGGAAGGAAGGAAGGAAGGAAGGAAGGAAGGAAGGAAGGAAGGAAGGAAGGAAGGAAGGAAGGAAGGAAGGAAGGAAGGAAGGAAGGAAGGAAGGAAGGAAGGAAGGAAGGAAGGAAGGAAGGAAGGAAAGGGGAGCGGTGTGGGGTGGTGGTTCGTGGATGGCGGTGGGTGTGTGCGACGCCTCCAAGCCGGCAGGTGGGGTAGGCTGTTGCCTTGTAGGTGATGCTTCTGTAGGGTTGAGGCTTCACTCTTGGAAAATACAAAAAGCATGCGCTTTTTAAAGTGACAGCATTAGGAAGTCCATGAGGGCGAAAACTGTCAAGCGGTGCCACTGTTTGTGTCTGCGTGCGTGAACCCTCCACATGCAACCGTGGCAGGTGGTGTTTAAGGACATTTTCTTCACTTCACCTGCCACCTGCCAACCATGCTCTAGGTTTCTCTGTCCCTTAGGCTCTGCCTGGTTGCCATTATATATGGAATTGGTCATTCTCTACATTCACAGATCACAGGGAGTCCTCATATCCTGGCACAGTGGTGCAGTGGTTATGCGATGCGCCACTTCATAGGCAGGTGGCTATTTGAAACACAGCCACCGCTGGCGCTTGTGAGAATCGGGTTCCTCTACCTTTTATCTCCCCTGGCAACCAATCAATAACTTAACTGCCAGAGTTGGCAGGTTTCTCACAATAAAGTAGACAAGTCGTGATGACGTCACAAGGTGACGTGACCGAGGTTGCAGGTGGGCCACATACGTTTTTCCTACATGCCAACGCCGCCGACACCGGGGTTGAAATGTAACGCTTTCATGTTAAAACAGTGTAATTGAAGGCAGTCTTGTGACTTTCGCTAACCATGTCTACAAGTATGGGTTGAGTTGGGCATGATTTTTCTGCACAACGTCGACTGCGGCCTCACAGATTGTTCGTGATTGGCTCAATTAAATGGCTTCGACAATTGAAATATGCCAGAGTTCGAGGAGGTGCAAGTATGATGACGCGCTAGTGGATGACGAACCGTTGCGTGTTAAACTGCTCTTTTTCTTATTTTTTTTATTTCAAAACATGTCAGCTGTCCCCACTACGGGTTCTAGTTCAACCCTTATAAAAATGGCCTATAGGCGGTCTATATACTTTTTGTAGACGTTATTGCCTTCCTATAGATATTTTTTGTCTATTCATATCCTATAGACTGTCTATAGGCAGAAGTCTATTAGAAGTGTATGGCCATCAATTTATAGATCATCTACAGACTGTCTATAGAATTTGTGTTGACTATAGACTATTTTTTTATTTGTCTGTGGACGGTCTGTAGATTTGATAGTTTATATGTCTAGAGGTTCTATGTCTGTAGAGGGTCTGTAGATTTGATAGACAGTCTGTGGACAGTTTATAGACTGCCCGAAGAAATTTTTGTGAGGGAAAACATCCTGTTTGTTTTCATCTTCTTTGCTTTCAGATTTCTCTTGTAGCTTTTTAGGCGTTCTGTTATATAATACAACGTGCTGAGTTACATGTTCTTGTACGGCGGTTGATTATGCTCCTTAGTCTTCTGTCAAATCCGCTGTTTACCTTGTTATTTCTACTCTCTTCGCCTAGCGGTTACTTCTCTTCGCGCCTGTCTCAACCTTGACGAGATTCGCAGCTGCCGAAGGCGCCTCCTCAGTGTCGAACAAGGAACATTTGAAATGCAAGCAGGCGTGCAAAAAAGGTAGGATATTCATTATGAAACTGTCCCTTGGTAAATTTGTTTTTTAAAAATGAAATAATTTCAGGCTTTAGTCAAAACTATCAGAGAAATAAAAATCTACTATGAGCTTGATGAGTTTTCAGGGACCGCATCTTGTACATACATAGTATTGTGGGGTGGTGATCACGACTAAATGCTCTGGCGAATGTAGAAACAAACTGCTGAGTGGGTGACGTTGTGTCGATAACTAATTAATCTGCAGCCGCAGAATGCGATATGTAAGGCTTGCAAACGTAAGCTTGTGCTGCCGCGGCTGTCAGCCACACTGCATATGCACTATCTTCTCATAATCGCCGCCATGTTGGGGACATAGTGCCATCTAGGGGGCATGACTGGCATACTGGCTCCTGCGGCCGCAGCTGTGCTTGACTGAGCTGGAGCAATCACTCAGCTGCTGTGTGTAATGGGGCTTTGCTGAGCATTTCTTTGCTGGGCGGTGGTTTTCCAAGGCGAAAGCCTTTAATGGCTCATCGCTGTCCGTCCGTCTGCGAAATCTGTCACACTATAGCTGTCCGTCAAATGACGTCAACTCGATAAGAAGAAAAAATTGCCCGGCGGGATTAAAAACCACCATCCTTCCGTTCCTCAGCCGAGCGTGCCAACGACTGCGTTACTTGCTGCCAACGCGTATGTATTTCTCCATGTCTAGCGTAAGAAATGTCCCTTATACCTAAAGGCACGAGCAAAGACACTTTAGTTTTCATTCTTTTTAAAGTCCCGCAATATTTTTTTGTCTAACGTAAGGACGCTGGAGAGCGTTTGCGGAAAGACGTCGAATCAGGCGGATGCCTCTCAAACGCCCTCCAGTTTCTCTAGCATTTAAGATTCACAAACAGCTGTGTACTTAATGAACATCTTAACCACAGATAAGTGACACAAGCAGCAACACCACGCTAAAGGATTTCGCCTCACCACACTTTAGGTCCACAAAGTGCCCTCCTGAATTTTTAACCAGAAAATTGATTTGCCATGGTCTCGCACCCGCCGCGGTGGCTCAGTGGTTAGGGCGCTCGACTACTGATCCGGAGTTCCCGGGTTCGAACCCGACCGCGGCGGCTGCGTTTTTATGGAGGAAAAACGCTTAGGCGCCCGTGTGCTGTGCAATGTCAGTGCACGTTAAAGATCCCCAGGTGGTCGAAATTATTCCGGAGCCCTCCACTACGGCACCTCTTTCTTCCTTTCTTCTTTCACTCCCTCCTTTATCCCTTCCCATACGGCGCGGTCCAGGTGTCCAACGATATATGAGACAGATACTGTGCCATTTCCTTTCCCCCAAAACCAATTATTATTTATGGTCTCGCCGCTGTGCCAGCACTGATTTCGAACTGCGTTGCTGGCCCAGAGAGCCTGTGTGCACGGAAAATGTGCGTCCGACGAACAACGTGTGTTCAGTGTAAATATACGACACAACAGAATAGCAAGCTGCTTTGAGTGCTCAAAAAGCAAAGTTATTTTTCTGTATCGACATATTGTACTTTGGCAGCCGTGAATATGTAGTCAACAATACAAGATATATTCGAGAAACGTTGTCTGTTTGCTTGCAAGTCGTCGCTGGTAATTGGTCATGGCAACCTCCGACTTACTCTCTGATGTCTCTTTACATGGGCTACATTTTTGCTTGCTATTTCTCCTTTCCCTTATATATACGGCAAACCGACAAACGAGTTACCTCCTCGCGAATACTACTCAGCATCAGGATTCAAATCTGTGCAGCACTTTCTTGAAATCCCATGCTGAAAACAGACACAAACGCTGCCACAATAATAGGGAGCACCCTTCACTTTGAACTTCTTTCATGCGTTTCGAGGAGGAATTAAGAAGCTTTCTTGGAGAGTTCATCAGCGACATCGCCTAGCATAGCTGTTCAGAGCCTCCTAATTTTCTCTAGGTTAGACGCGAGAAGAATACTACTATAGCGGTGACTGTGCGGGCCGAGTTCGCAATGTCCGCATCAACAGTCACTTTGTGCTTCATCGAAAATGACACGTTCTGCACAAAAGGGGCACGACATTTTTGTCTCACATTTGCAATTGAAGAGCACAGCATAAAATTCCTGGGATAGGAAAATTCGGGGGAAGGTTGCCATGTTTTCTTCAATACAGGACTATGCGGCACTGCCTGAATAAAGCGAACACTCCAGCGAAGCATTAAAATAGCGGCAGTTAGTCCAGCGCACCTTTCGTTTTTGTTTTTCCTTTCTCTAAAATTCGAATAGGCGGGCCATATTTGTGGTGAGGTTGAACCACATTTATTGGACGTCCCGGTAGCCGCGGCTCGTGAGCCGGTGGAGCGGGATGTTGACGTTGCTGGCCTGGTCGGTTGCTTAAAGTGTTCTCGACTGCGCGAGCCAGGTCTTCTTCTTCACCCCAGGTATATGGCACATACCTGGCTCGGAGCTTCGTCTTCATCAGCGCCGCAGGCGATACCAGCGCCGCTACAGATTCTTACCGAAGACTCATCTGGAGCCCACAATGCTAGTGAGAAATTGCGCGTCGTTAATGTGTGTTCAGACGAGGAAGAAACAAACTCGCTTGCAAACTCAGTGCAGAGTACGCAGAGCACGCCGCTTTTGCGGTGCCGAAGCCAGCCAATGAAGAAAAGCTTCCTTCCCCTGAGCCGCGGCCAGTTTTACCCTTGCCTGCGTAAATGGTCTATAGGCGTCGCATATAATTTTCGAGACAACCAGTCCGAACCACAGCCTTTTGTTACGAACCATGGCAGACAATTCCACATAAATGCTATCTCCAATGAATCAGTTCTCTGCGTAACGTTTGCCCAATATTCAAAGTTCAGCATGCACTGTCAAACAGAAAGGGACGAGAGCTTCGACTTTTGTGACGATAAACAAACAACCACTATAGAGAACGCGATATAAGGGCTATCTTTGGAGCAATATGCGTCGCTAGAGAAATTAATATTTCCCTTCATATAGGCGTCTGCGTTTGCATACACCGCATATTAACTGATGGCTCGGGATGATTGATGAATACGGCATGACCTCATTCTCATTATGTTTTATCTCTCTTTGTAGCTTCTGCTGCGTTCAGCAAGTGGAATTACGTCACTTGTCGCAACGGAGCACAACAGCGTGCTGTTGAAAAATGCTGATTGTGGCGGAGCCTAATTGTATACGGCGTCTTCGACCTTCGCAATGTCACGCATAAAGACTCTACACTGAATTGTTTTACTCCATGTTAAGATTTCATAAAAACAGAGTGACAGCGTGGGCTGCAGAACACTTATAAGCAGTACCGTGGACATCCCCACAATGCACGCGCTTTGAGAAAGAACATGAACAAAAGGTCCAAAGATGCTCCGTACAACAAAGCCCCGGTATTTCCGTGAGGCAGTCATTTCCTAGCGTGGATAGCGAGTTCTACAGGCAGAAATGTTCATGCTCCGTTTTTCTGGATCCCATGCGTTGTCAGCAGATAGAAAGGAGGAAAAGAGAACGTACCATAGGGAGACGTAGCAAGATGAGGGTTGGGTAGAAGGTGGAGACCGTTGTTTGGCCCAGACCTCTGAGAGCGTGGACCTCCTTGCCATGGCGAGGAGAATAAGCATCCTACTGGCATTAGTCTGTTCGTCATTCTTTTCGTCCCTACTCTGTGGGGAGGATATGGCGCTTCCTATTGCCCGTGACAGATGCCTGGACGAAAGCAAAAGCGCCGAACTGGCCCTCTGGGTCAGTGGACACCTCAATCTCGCAACCTCCACCTGCAAATACCTGCTTTCACTCAATATTTCGTGGTTAGCAATGCTGAACCTCTAGCAATTTATTATGAGGGTTTTAATAAACTGATGATGTGGCGGCACATTTTCAATAGTAATTTTCTATTTTATGAATAACACCTCAACCAGAATGAAAATAGTGGTGACTTCTCCGCTGATTATATTTTAGATTGATAATATTCCGCCGTAAACAGAAATTTGCGTAAACGAGCTCATATCATATTGCTTAATTTACGATGTAAATTGTATCAAAAGGGCTGGCCAGTATTAACTGTAACTTTTTTGTTTAAAATGTCTGTAATGATAAAGTGTTGGAATATAAACATCATTGCTTTGGCAGCTGCTACCGCCGTTCTGTATTTACAAGCCGAAAATAAGTGTAACGGTACGTTTTCGAATAATGCGAGCCATCATATCACACTTGCGGTCAGTGTAATGACGTTGTATCTATAGTTAAAGAACTAGATCAGCGTTTAATAAAACCGATTGTATGTCATCTTATATCATCGTATTTCACATTGAAGAAACAAAATATGTGCTCTACAAGCAACGCCTCCTGAAACATTGGTGTTCTGGATAAATTTCATTAGTTTCTTTCTATTTGCCTGTGATACTTGCATTCGGTGTTTCCTTCTCTGATTGTTAGTGGAAGCGTCCACACACTCTTCTAGTATATATTGCACTCATAGTCTTGTCGAATCCAATTATGTCAAAGATTCTACTTGAAATTTGTTTTTATAAACGCATTGTGTACAGAAGAAAAGCTAGGGAAGCGGGAGAACCAAGATAGTTAAAACATCAGTGATACTTGGCACAGTCTCTTGCTTTTTCCGGTACGTATTTACGTGTTCGGGTGATTCAGTTGTAATCCCTATTTTTTTGCCATTCTCTCTTTAGGAATGCTCAGGATATCAAGCTGTGCCTTTTGACGGCCGCCAATCCCTGCAGGCACATGCCGAACACCGCAAGCATTACTCACCTGGAGAATATAGTGGATGCCACCATCCAGCTCACTTTTTTCCCTGTCACTGGTGGCGCTGCTTCCTCGACAAAAGCCGCAATAGTAGTAATTGGAGGAGTTCTGCTAATCTCATTGGCTGGCGCTATGGCTTAGCAATCGACACAAGTTGGAGGATCGAGTTACGAAGCTCTAAAACCTGGCTCTCTGTAATATTGAATAAATATGAAACTGCGAACGAAAATGCGAGTTGGCAATGAATTACGGTGCCGTGCCACCGTCTCGCCGTTGTGCTAAGGCCTAGGGTCCTCATTCACTGATTCTTCATCGCTCCGATGCACCTGGACAAAGCTCCATTTTCCTAGCTCGTCTTGCTGTACGGCGATTGGGTGACACAAGCTGTTGTACCACCGTCTCCCACCATCGCAAACCTTTCCGCCGGAAATGTTAATTCAGTGCCACGAAGAGTTTAAATATTTTCCACGCTTATGAAAAGCCTGCCTTGATTTCACAGAAAAAAGTTTTCTCATGAAATTTACGCAATTGCTATCGGGGCCTGACGCTCACACGTCATGACTCTGCAATATGTCCACCTTCTTAGACTCTTTTCGACATACTTTTGTGAGAGGTCATTGGCTGTAAGCACTTGCAACCAGTGTGGCCAATAGAATGTTCACGTTGGAAACGCTGATCAGGGAAAAGGAAAATAAGGAATACATACAAGAAACCAGACCGACAGTTGCGTCAAACGGGGATGGGACCATCTCAAAACCAGTTTTCTACGTTCCTTCCATATGCCTGGCTTAAACTGCTTCCGCCTGGCTTTTCTCGAAAGGTCTTACTTATACACTCCATACATGCGTGGCAAATTAAACGAGTATTCGTGCAGTAACAAGTCGACAAAAAACAAATTGATTTAACACACGGATGCGCTGGGAGCGAAGGTGTTAAATTCCAACTCCAGAGATCAGTTGGGAGCCGACCAGCGCCGGGGTTGTTGGATACAAGGCATTACGGCGGCACAAATGAAGCCGTTGGTGCCGGGATGGGTTGCGCAGCGTTTTATCGTGTAAAAAGTCTGCAGGCATTGCTGAGAAAAAAAAGTCCAAAACTCCAGGTTCCTTGGATAATATATGTTCTAACATGACCTAACATCAGCGCGAAAAAGCATAGGCATTGTGTGTTGCGGCAACAGCCTTCCTCTCCCAGCAGCCCAGACACCTACAGAGGCCAATGGCAAACTCCCCATCCTTACGGGTGCATTGATGAGACCTCAATTTCTCGCTCCTTTACCCCCCCACACTCATTTCTATTGGCGCTGGCAACAGGCGCGGCGCGGATAAATACGCAAGAGCCACGCCTCTCCGGGTTTTGTTGTCACAGTGCTTTAGAATTGTTAAACAGACCCGGATTTTTTTCGTTGTTGCGTCCAAGACATCCGTCACCAGCGAGTTGTTATTTTAGTAGCTGCTGCACATTGTTCATACGCGCAGTTGTGTGCTTACTGAGTGCGCATATCTGTCACATGCACACTGATCATATGAGTACGTTATAGGGAACGTGAGGGCAGTTACGAAAAGAAGGAGGGGGGGGGGGGGGTGGCCCTCTGGTGCCCAGGTTTAGCCGGTCGCAAGGTAGAGAAAGGGTTGGAAAGAAAAGTACACTGAACAACGAACTTTATAAAGCCGATATAAGACTCAGAGCATTTAAAAATCACACAAAAAAACACCTGCCGAGGCTTAGGTTTAGTTTACGGTTTATGGGGTTTAACAACTCAAAGCGATTCAGGCTATGAGAGACGCCGTAGTTAAGGACTCCGGAAATTATGGCCACATGGGATTCTTGCACTGACATCGCACACTACACGGGACCCTAGAATTTTGCCTCGATGGAAATTGGACCACCGCAGCCGAGATCGAACCCGCGTCTTTCGGGTCAGCAGCCGAGCACCATAACCTGCAGAGGCTTAAGCTTCAGAGATTACAACACACCGATCTTACTACAGCAGTGCACCTAATACATGAAGCGGGAATTACTGGGCAAGTTGGTTGGTCATTTTCTAGCAAAACAAAAAGCGAAGACCAAGACTCACTACCAGAAATATGCCCGTGTAAGAGAACACACGCAAAAAGGAGGCCAGGGTACAAGAATAGTAGTTCACAACACAGCGGCAGAATGTGCGCGTGTCTTCCTCTGGTCCCATGTGTTAGTTTTCGCTGTTTTTTCTAGGACTAATACTCGAGTAGACTGATATCTAGCTCGTTAAACACAAATTGTTCAACGAGCATTCGTATAGTCCGACGACCGGAGGACGATAGAAGCGGCCGTCCAGAAGACTGGCGCGCGCTCTCTCTGGACCGTGGTCTGGGCATCAGTGCTGTTAAACCCCGGAAGTTAAGCAGTTGCGCTTTTCTGAAAAACCAGAACTGCGGCATTTGCTCACTGCCGGCTTTAAACGTCCGAAACGTATAGACGCGCCGCGCCTGTTAGTTACATCTTGTCAAGAGCGGCGCGCATATACACCCACCTCCACAATACAAACTGTCTCTCGCGCTGTCTACCTGGGCGCGCGTCACCGTTTGTCAGAAGTGAAGGAATCTTCTTGAAGCTAGCCTCCATCTTGACTATCACATGTTCGCTTTATGCAACCTGAAATAGTATGATACCACCCGGAACGCTGTACGGCAAATGGTTGCGTCACAGTTTTATACGAATATGTGATATAATCGAGAAAAATGGCGCCACATTGAGGTAGGCCAGCGGGGAGTATATATAGAAGGACGAACGAGATGTATATGATTGAGTGAAATGGCGGTGCTCGGCTAGCTGTGTGTTCCTCACTGCTTCTTGATGACGTCACCCTATTTTTCTTGTCATCGATCGCTGGGATTTCCTGTACCACCTGCGAATACACTAACACACGCCGCCGACTTTTCTCCTGATGGGAGTGCTTTCGTATTAAAATGGGCAAGACGAGCACTATAAACATCACCTGGTTTAACTGTGACAAATAAACGTAAAATTTCACTGCGCAAAACACATGAGCAGATGCTCAAATTAACACTAAAAAGTGTGCACAACGGCGCCCTGCTCCTCAAGAGGCTGGCTAAACTTATATTTCATTCCGGGGACGTTCACAGTGTGCTCCCTTCGCTCATATTTAGTGCTCTTAGCGAAAATTTGCACTCCTACCTGGAACTGTTTTGCTGCACAGTACTGACATCTCGACGAACAGACACGTATATCCGCGGGCATATCAAAGCCCTATAATAATCACACAAGAAAAATTGGAGGAGACACTTAAGCTCTGTCTTAAGTATATGATGCGATAGAGTAATAGGTTAATTGCATGATGTGCAGAAGGTCATTCTCTGCTGGTAGTCTTAATTCCGCTCCTGGCGCAGTAGTGCTGCGGTTAAGCGATTCGCCACTGCCCTGTGATGGCGGGTGCTACCAACGGTGCGGCTTGTGCGACCCAGATTGCTCTTAACGAGCGTCAATCATTCATTTAACTGCCATCTGCACTGCCCATGGGCAGTTTCCTAAAAATATGATGGGCATTATTTGATGCCGTCGCAAGGTCACGTGACCTAGGTGGCCAACCTGCCTCCTATGTTGCTCTCTGGGCACCACCTGGCAGCGTCAATCACGTGATTTTTCGCTCACAACGCCGACGCCGGATTGTTTGCATAAGGGGATTTTAAGGCTATCGCGCTAAAACACAAGGCTGTAAAGAGACAGGGGGGATTTTCGCCGCTATGTCGTTCTTGCCGAGAGTCTCACAGCACGTGCCCCACAGACCGGTCACTTCAGGACAGGTGGGATATACTCGGTGTGGAGTATACTCCGGATGTTGTGCAGGGTGGCAGTTTTATCGCATGAGTGGCCGATAGCGGCGTGGAAATCTGCGAAGGGCACACCAAGGCTGGCCGCTGTTCGATACAGACAACCTCGAAACTTTTTCGTGCCAACGGCAGCGCCGTAACGCATTGCCTGGCAAGCGTACGAAGGAACTACGTGGCCTGAAGGCACAGCAGTGTTCACACGTGGCCCGAATCACATATCGTGCTATGCGAGCGTACGAGTTTTGATATGATCACTATGAGCGCACAGAGATTGCGACGCACACGGCCACAATCCAGATCCGCATGGCTCAGGGAAGAACGTGACAGCAGCGCGCGGCGAATAAAAATGTAAAGTGAGGCCACATTATGGCCATAACATTCGTTTGCAACGAGATGTCACAAAATTCGGCGCATATTCGAAAAACGGCGCTGTGTGTAAGCAATCGCGCCCGCGCGCTGTAAAATAAAGCAAAAAAAAAACAGCGGGGAAGGAACCCCGGAGAGTGCGTAACTTTGCATGTGCTGCCCCTTTCCACTCAGCTCGCCGTCGCGGCGCCAAATCAAACATAGCCACGCGCGGCGTCGATTTCTGTAGAATGTCTGAGTAGTTTCTGCTCATCGTCGACGGAGAGGGCGTGACCTTGACCGCGCTAAAGTGATACCTCCTCCCCTTCGCTCTCGTGCCGGCGTCTTCGATGGACCCAGAAATTTCCCGAAGGCGGTCTCCGCGCTCGACCAGTGGGGGTCGCGCGCCCGGCGCGAGGAGAAGGAGCTTGTGCAGTTGAAGCTGCGTGTATGTGCGCGCCTGCCTTGGCGCGAAGAAAAAACAGACACGGACTGCGCTTATAAATGAGGGGCTTCAACCGCTGTCTGTTAGCCCGAGCCGCCGTTTAAGCTTCCGAGAAGCGTGCCTCCGGGAGAACACCACTCGCCCCGCCACGGACCAGCGAGGCAACGTGCGCCAGTCTGCAGATCGGCCCCGTCGTGCTCCTCAGGACGTCGGACTGTCGCAGTGCCCGGTGAACAAACTGTGTTTTGTTTGATTGTCTCTCTTTGTGTCAGTGTACTTTAGGTGTAAAGATTCTGTTGAATTGTAATATCTCTCAAGTGTTACTTTGCACGAGTTGCATTGTATTTGTAAATCACTTTGTATGCGCTCGTACGAGTGATTGCGATATCCTCTCTATCGTCTCTTCGCTGTATAAACTTTGCTTTGTTTTGTGAACCTCTGGCTCCGACCCATTCTCTGGCTTGCGACCGGCGAAAGCTGGGCACCAAACGACCAACCTCTTGTCACTTGGTAGCTGGTCTCCGACTGAGCTTGCCACGCTGAGTCGAGGGCATCTCCTTTGTGACCGAGACCGCTACCCCCACACGCTCTAAGGGTGTCTGGGAGCGCACGCAAAATTGCACGAAGTGGTGACACGAGGTCACAGTTCAAAACCCAATAGGTCGAACCCGCTACATGGGCATTCTCAACCATAAAAACGAATACGACGAAACTTCCTCGTAAAGAGAAGCCGACACTCGAACTATAAATGTCTCTCAAGGAATGTGTGCAGCATATACGGACGCGTAATCACCCAAAAAAGTGGTGGGACAGCAACTACTAGCCCGACGCACGTAGAGCTTAACTTACATCGCGAATATGTAGATGACGCCCCAGACCAGTATATCACGGAGCTCTGATAATCTGCGATGGTAGAGAGGCCTAAAATAACACAGCAGCTATAACCGAATGGCATATTTTCGTATATGATTTAGCAGCCATTAAACAACTGAGAAGAGTTAAAAAGACATAAGCGCAACTCAGGAGATGCATACTGTCAATAGGCAAATAAAGAAATTCTGCTGAATGAGCCATTAAAGAAATGTATCGAATGAGCCAATAAAGAAATGTATCGAAATAGACTGGACACGAGGAGATGCTGAGAACGCTGCCCATAGTAAAGCACACACCCTTACGCACAAAGTCCCGAACATTTGTGCATCCCCTACCAGCCTCCCTTTTGATGCCCGTTCCGCTCTTCGCATCTTCACATCATCTTTATGAAAATTACACGTACCCTGATTTTTTCGTGCGCTTTCCCTCTCCCTCACAACTTGGCAAGATTGGAAGAATATGTCGCATAGACATCTCCTCCGAGGAGATAAGGGTTCAGTGAACTGCCTATGGATCTCTCAGAGGAGGCAGAATCCAGCGCATCTGATTCAGTGATCTGACCAGCAGTCAGTGATCAGTGATCAGTGATGCTGACGCCGAGTTCGCAACCTGCTGGGGACAAATGCAGGAACAAGTGCTCCAAGAACACGAATATTACTGTATGTGCAACTTACGGTTATGCCTTAACTGTTCGAAAAAGAAGAGAACTAGGTACCAAGGGGTGGGGGGGTATGTGCCATGTCAAGAAGGCGACAACAACAACAAAGCGCGAGGCTCAGCAGAGCCTCGAAGTTTACATTCGGGATGCGGAGCAAGAAAGTGAAGCTGCACGATGGCCGACGTGCGCACCCGCGTGCCTTAACCTCTGAGCCACAAGGAAGACGATAACCTTCAGATAAAATATCTGCTTCAGGTTGCGATCTCGCAAGAACAGCGCGGGACTGATTGCGCGAAGCCTGCTGCCTATCTGTGCTAGGTTTCCTTACTGACAAACCTCCTTGGTTCTGCATGATAAGAGGAAACCGCACGCGGCACGCATTCGTGCGGTATTGTATTCAGTCGTCAACGCAGCAAATACAGCAATTCATGTTATCTGATACTCGGGCAGGCATTAATGTAAACTGCAAAGAGGGCGGAAACCGGCGGCGAAACCGGATATTGGAATAAATACGAAAACTAAACAGTAATTTTCGGGCGGCATAGCTGCCAATGAGCAATATTGGGGAATGCCTGTAATCAGGACTCTCCGCTATTTCCTGCTACTGGTTTTTATTCTTGTTGTTGCCGACACGACAATTGCGCCCCCGTCCCCAAGCTGAGTATTGCGTGTATTGTTTGCTGATAAGGGACCAGTGAAAAAACGAAATGGTCTCATGAAACGGGGCCTCACCAATTATTGCTCTAGCTATCAACACTCCCGAGAGAAGCAGTTGAAAGAGTGTTCCACAGTGTGACGGGGGGCCATATTGTCTCAAGATGGAGGCATCAGCTGGGACACTGCTTTGCCTGAGTACTCTGATCTTCACGATGTTTACGATAGTGCAAGGTAAGGTAGTTTTGCATGTACACGCTCGCGCACTTAGAGTGCATACACGAGCGTGTGGCCGCACCCCGCGGAGTTCTAGAGTGTACGAGTCGGTCGCGCATCGAAGGAAATTGGCGCAGGAGCCAAGGGCCTGGAGGTGGTGCTTCGCTTTGTTTGTTCACTTCGGTGCTCCAGTGGGCGGGACGCACTGTAGCTTCGCGAAGCGCGGCACGTGCTCAAGTATTCATGTGAAGAGTGGGCGACCCTGAACAGGGTGGTGACAGCAAGCCGGTAATTTAATGCGCGTCAGATGCCATGGACCGCGTTGTAATATTCAATTTCAAGATCTACTAGGTGGAATCGATGACTGGTAAAACCGCTGCTGCTTACACGGGGGGACTCGTGAGAGAAACAAAGAAGGGATCCCACACTTTGAATGTGCTTCCTTCTGCCCACGCGTTTGACAAACCTTTCTTTTTTACCTTTGCTTCATTTGTACGGAAGAGTGTTTAGCAAAGGCAGATAGAGAAAATAGCGTGCTTCAGTGAGTTCTCACAAAATTTCATACAACTAGCGTACCCCAGACTAAAAGAATGACTTATTGGGGTAATTTGTCGGCGAAATTTTAGCGACGATATATTCAGGAAGTAGAGTGCCAAGCGCAAGTGGCAGGGCCGGAGCGGCGCAATCGCACCAGGCGTTGCTGTGGTTCGCTAACGCGCATATGGCGACATTTCCAAGCTCTTCCCTGTTTGCAGCAGGTGAAGGCCGGCAGGAAGTAAGTTTTGTCCAACGTGGCGCTTCCGAAGCGTTGGAGAGCCGCTCTGCTGATTCAGACGCTTGCCGGTTGTGCGCCTGTAGACTGAATAGTGGAAACGACCTGATACTCTTGTTATTATTGTGTTAGCGAACCGCAGAGCCCCGAGTTGTCATTCGACTCCTGCGATCACTAGCGCCTTGAGTTAATCTGTTTTACACCCTTGTACGTGACGAGTGATGCTTGGTAATTCTTTTGTAGTAAAATTGTGGTCTCCGAAGAACCAACGCAAAAAGAACAACGGACAAGAAACAAGGAGGCCGACACGAACAGAAGCGTTATTTCTTTTTGCGCCGGTTCTTCTGATATCATGGCCTACCAACTAGCCCAACAACAAGTTTTGCTGTAATGTTGAGTTCATGCTAACTTTTCAAATGCAAGACAAAAAACGTACCTTTCTGCGTCAGCTTTCTGGTACCGAACTAAAATTTACAACGGACGCCATCAACTGAATTTCTTATATCCCAGGAAGTATTCACTGTCAGTAATGGCGTTTTCGAAGCGTTGCAGCACCGCTGTGCACAGTTATCGCAGCTGTTTCCCCGAGATGAAAATGTATGCTCTCTTCCGCACCAGCGAGTGGACCTATTGTGATAATACGCCGTACGATAACGGAGGTCCCTGCGGAAAACAGAGTATTCTGACGTGCGGACAATTGAAAGAGTGTAGTCCCAGGTGAATTTCCGGGCTAGTTGTAGCTTCTGCCTAGTGCCACAGTGAGGAAGAGATTGGTCTTTAATAAGAGAATAAACACTCATTCGCATCCACGCAAGCGCAGACAATACAGCTTCCACATAAACTTCGTAGTTAAGGAAAAATTCGTCCTGGTCCGCGGTTCGAGCCCGTGACCACCGCTTCACCTCAGCAGTTTTTCACTTCAGCCGTAGCAGTGAACAATGTTCACCAACACTGTTTCCTCTTCGACTTAGTGACTAACTCGGTCCCGCCCTACCATACTCTAGCCACGCCTGTTAGTTGAGGTGGTAGAGCGACTGCTGACGTGAAGCGGTGGTCACCGTCTCGAATCGCGGACCAGGACGAATTTTTCATTAACTACGAAGTTTCTGTAGAAACTGTATAGCTTTCCTTTGCAGCCGTATGTCTGCGCTTGAGTGGGTGACAACGAGTAATTACTCCCTTATCACAAAGTTAACCCATTTTGGGGGAGTCCCCTAAACATTTGAACAAGAATGATCTTAATTCAGGGCATTTTCACTGCATCAGCAATCTTAAACAAGCACCTTATTCTAGACATGCGTCCTAGAGAGATGCGTTGAGAGGCAACGATCGGTGGAGAGGGCAGCAAATGTCGCATGTATAATACCGTTCTGAGCGACGCGCATGCAGTAGAATTTCATACGATCCATCCGAGGTGAACGAATGAACAGTGCTTTCACAAGAGATGAAAAGTTTGAGGGGCACGGGCATATTCTCAGTCTCTTCAACGTCATCTCAGATGATTAGGGCTGCTGCTGCTATTGATGTTCGTGATCGTCAGAAAGGAATTGTAAAATTTTTATAATTTGTCAGTTCTCAAAAACAACTGATCTCTGCTTATCGCACGGGATATTTGCCACAATTGCTCTATTTTATCTTTTTTAATCTATAGCTGGTGGGTGGGTAGCAGATTTTTGTCGCGTGATCACAACGGCTGATTCCCATCGAACGTTTTAGAGCTGTTGAAAGACATTGACCTCTTGAGTATTCCCCATTGTAGCACTGAACAAAAGCATGTCTGTCAGGTTACATCTTGCTTTACAATGCAATGCTCCGTTTTCTTCATTTTTCTTTGAAGGGTATGGTCTGAAATCTCAATGCGACGTTCAGGGTGTCTCGGCGTGCTACTGGGCTGTTGGCGTATGGTACGGAAGAATGCCTTTTGCAGACAACGTTCCCGAAGACAGGAACGAGTACCTTGCAAGCCTCTGTCAAATGTATGTGATCAAAGCCATTGAGTTCTGTTTCGTACGCGTAAATTCCTGTTCATAAACGTATTCTGGCCTGCTCTTCCGACGCCACATTTTTTACAGCTCGCTTGGGAAATGCCTAGTAGGAAAGGTTCTCGTACTCGGAAGTTGCTGGGAATGCAAATGCGGCGCTAATATGCAGCGCTAAAACGACACGAGGTCATTGTCTTGTGGCACTGGGTCTCGAACCTACACTTATTGTCACTAAACCTTGCTGATGGTGGAAAGGTACCCCTCACGCGCGCACCACAAAGGCCTTTGCAAATCAGGCGCTTGTGTTAAAAAGCGCATGGTGCACAGGTGCAACGCACGAGCGCTGCGCCTTTGCAGCTAAACACCTCGGAGGCGAACGTGCCTGTCAGAAGCCTTTCAGCGCGAAGCAGCGGACGTCGAAAACCTGTTATATAAGCGCCATCGTACATAGAAAAATGAAAGCAAAAGAGGAAAACTGAAGTAGCTAACATTGTTTGAAAGCTTGTTTTAAATATGAAAAAGGTGTGTATGAAATTAATTTTTGGATCGATTTTTATATTTTGTGCTCGAATCTTAACACTGTGAAAGAACTGCAGCCATACCGAGTGCCTCATGGCGGCCAAGGCGTTAAATAAAACCTTCTGCTGATGACGAGAGAAACTGTAGGTACTTTTTTATGAAGGAAGTGAAATGAAACAATTTCTAAGGTCAAACAATGCTTAATGTATTCGACTTTACTTTTAGACCTGTCGCCTCAGTCATCGTATGTACAGCAACGGGTGCTAAAGCACGACTGTTTCACCTTCTGGCTGCATCGTGTGGTTTCGGCGCTCCTCCTTTGGTGAAAAGAGATGACTTTGCCGGAAAGGCCATCAAGCAGTGTAATGAATCAAGGGGTGTAATTAACGCAGAGGCGTAACTATACCAGCAAAACGGTTTAAGGGCAAGTAATGTTCTAAGTTTAAAAACATTCAGTAAAGCTGTTAAACACTTTTCGCGAGTTTATCTAAACAAAATACAATCAGATTGGATCTTTGCTTCTAATAAACGCAGCGAAATGGCCACATATGTAGGCTTGTACCTCTAGACGCTTTGCAATTTGCGCAGACCCCTCGCTTAACAATGGAGATGGCTAGAAATGCTTGGAAAGCATCAAATTTAGCTTTCAAGTAACAGCACAGTTTTGCCTTAGGCGTCAAATCACATATGCCAAGGAGTTCGCGGAATTTCGTGGAAATAGTTCGCCAGACTTCGGTCAGTTGTGCCGAACAACGGTTACCAGTCTGTCGCTGCAGGCTCGATTACTTGCCTAACGCCCTTCATCGGCAGTGTCACGCATGCATCCGTAGCCACAGCCCTGCTGTGGCTACGGGGCCGAGCACGCACCGCGAATTCATTTCTTTGCGTTAAGAGAGCATCAATCTCTAAATAGAGGGCGTTTCACCTAAGATTTTACACAATTTTTAAAGATAGGCTTCTCCAGCTTGAAGAGCACTTTCTTCAGCTGAACATTGTCAGCGGTGTGGTACATCAGGAAACTGCTAAGATGGGCTATAACTAGCAGGCTTCTTAACTAATATTGAATAACCGCAGCGGTGGCTGAGTGGTTGAGCATCCGCCTCGCATGCGGGAGGTGCGAGGTTTGATCCCCAGTGCCGCCGGGTACCCACCGGTGATACAAAGGGTACAAACTTTCCCAATGTCAGGTGCTAGGCTTATTTAGGATGAAATGCTTGGGAAAAGGGTCTTGGACCCCTCCATGAGAAGTCTAAAATACCTTGTGTCATGGCGCTCATTAGCCATAGATCCCGTTGCGCCATAAAAATCCATAGTGATCAACTAATATTGAATAGTTAACTTTTTAGTTTTCACCGCTGGCCTCTTTAGTTACTAAGAGGCGTGTAGCCCACGATAAGTAATATAATAATAATAATTGGTTTTTGTGGAAAAGAAATGGCGCAGTATCTGTCTCATATATCCTTGGACACCTGAACCGGGCCGTAAAGGAAGGGATAAAGGAAGGAGTGAAAGAAGAAAGGAAGAGAGAGGTGCCGTAGTGGAGGGCTGCGGATTAATTTCGACCACCTGGGATCTTTAACATGCGCTAACATCGCACAGCACACGGGCGCCTTGGCGTTTTTCCCTCATAAAAACGCAGCCGCCGCGGTCGGGTTCGATCCCGGGCGGTAAGTTATACACATATCGGTTTTTATAATTTCTAAAATGCGGTTACCCTCGGCGCAGTGGTCCCAAAAATTTCTGCTATTTCGACGAGTTACGTGCGCTGGAGAGGTTCCTCTGCATGCACGCTTCTCAAAGGCGTCTGAATTTTGGCGGGTCGCCAAAATTTCTTGGGCCACAGCGAGGTTGATCTGAGTTTTCCTAGAAAGGGAGCGAAGCTGAAAGCGCGTCGTGATTAATACTGCTCCCGCGGTGCCTCAGTGGTTATGACACTCGGCTGCTGACCCGAATGACGCGGGTTCGATCCCGTGGCGGCGGTTGCATTTTTATAAATAGATGGATGGAAACTACTTCTATTAGAAAAAAGGAAATAAAAAATCTTCCAGGGTTGTCTCTTACTGGTCCAGGAGTCCACGTGCTTGTACCTCACATAAGGCCCGATCCACCAGCCATTTCTGGCCGGCGGGCTGAGCGGTCCGTAAAGCAGCCTCCCAGGAAGAATGATGGTGGGGGTGATACGCCAGAGGCCCGTGTGTTGTGCGATGTCATTGCACGTTAAAGAACCCCAGGTGATCGAAATTTCCGGAGTTCTTCACTGCGGCGTCCATCATAGACTGACTAGCTTTGGGACGTTACATACAAATAACTTAACCTAACCTAAAAATTTGCCAAATAGTCGGCTCTTTGAAAGTGAACGCCTGCCTTCCTGCTTGTCGTCCCTCATAGCCTGAGCCACTTTGGGACGTTGAGCCCCCATAAACCAAACCAATTATCTCTTGAATCTCAATGAAGCATCACAAATGAAGTGAATGCTTGTATTGGAGAAAAGTGCTAAAATTCCTCATTAAACCCTGAGCATCCTGTTTTCTTTGTTTTAACGGTCATCCAACAAATATATTGACCGCCATTCTCATAACGTTTACTCGAGAATCGCCAAGAAGTCTGTGTTCAATTCGTTGCCCTTCTTGCGCCCTTCTCTCAGTCACAGCGGTCCAGAGGAGTTTCCTGTGAACGCCACTTGCAAGGCATTGTACGGGAGCTGTTCGGATGACGAGAAGAGGAAGTTTACGCGAATGGAGGCGGGCTACTCAGCGCTTCAAGATGCAACCAGAGCTACGAAGGCTTGTGAGTGTAAGTGACTTTTGGTGCTCACTTCCGCATTGTAAAATAGTACATTTCAGGTAAAACTGACGCATGGTTTGGTTAACTGCTGTTAACTGCGTTAACTGCCTGTACAAATGACTATGACTGGCATGTCAAAACGCGAATGTGTTAAGCAAATGTGATGTTTTGTGCGTATGAAAGATTACTGTGCTCCGGGTGTTGTTCAGACTGCAGTTAAGGCCTATGAGTTTTAGAGTAGCATGACAGCCAGCATTACTGAAAAAGAAAATAATCACCGGAAATTATTGTTGTCGCGTAACACTTCACTTAAAAATCTTGGAACTTAGTACAAGCCTTCTTATTAAGCTTTAAGTGAAATAAAAATTGAAATTTTCATTGGCAGCGTTCAGGTGTCAGTTTTTCAATTGCTATTTATCCAATGTTTGACAGCAAGAGAATATTATACTGGCGTGCTAAAGAACTTGGGAGCGGCTGTAAAACGACCGCAGCTCAAAACGGAGTCTAGATGCTGTGAAACTTCTTGACGTGTCGAAGTTCTTATCTACTAAACTAAATATAGGTTTCAATGGGTTCAATGTGTTTTCGTTCGTTTTTTAGCTTGAAAGGACAACCACACTCTGTACCGTATTCATATTAAGGTCAGAAGTGCTTTTTTTACAAGAAATAAGCTTTTCATTGTATATTTAACCCGTCTTCCAATAGCAGCTACTGACAAAACCAATAGCTTAGTTCAGGGTTCTCGTAAAAGAAGTATCACATTCCAGAAACATTCAAAGCAAGATGTCTTGTTGTGGCTTACGGAAATGTAATTTTTTCATTTTTTTTTCTCCACCAGCCATCGTGCTTTTACGTCAGTGCTTGGACCTTGATGAAATGCTGAGATGCAACGTTATTCCATACATTGAAGACGAAAGCTTCGAGTCGCTGGCTTGGGCGCACGAAAGGTACCAATAACATTAATAAATATGCGAACTTGCCGCAAATTAGCTAAAACCAAAGGTTTGGTTTAATTCGAAGCAGATTATCACCCTGAAAGCGCTAAAGAGAGTAACTTTGATATCACATAAGCCAATGCGTTTAAATGCCATGTAGACAATACAAGAGTTGATCAAACCTCACGCTATTTTTTCAAAAAGGTGCTGTGCACAACTAGCAAACGCTGTATTCAAACTAATCCAAACTACTCCAGTAACGTTTGTTGCTGGGCTAGTTGAATATGCATGTTAGACTTCAAGAAATAAGGCGCTATAAACCACACGAGACAAGGCAGGACGACGATGCATGCGCCAACTTCCAACTTACAGTTTGAAGTTTGTGCCTTTATCGTCGTCCTGTCTCGTCTTGTGTGTTATGTAGTGCCTTATTTCTTGTAGTGTAGAAAGCTACTAATCCAGTGGGAACGCCTGTGACGAGCTGTGATGGAACCCTGCCGTCCAATAAAGGGCGGCGAAGGTAGCAAAAAAGATTTAAAACGTATCTTGTTTCCAAACCTTTCCTCTCTTTACTTCACCAATTATGTAATAAATATGTCACTCTCTCCACAAAGTGACCCTACCTAAACTCAGATCTTTGTAAAGTGCACCAACGAGGTATCAGGTGGCAAGCATATATTACCAGAGAGCTTACTTGTACACATTTTTTGTTTGTTCGTATTCTTCGAGCATGACGAAATGTAGGCCACTATGCATTAGTTTATTTAATTTATTAATTGCTTTTGCCATTCTATGCAGTAGCAGGAAAGTTAGTTCGACATCGCCACTGATATAGATAAATGGCAAAAAATAACTAAGAAAACGAATCTATATGGAGTGAAACAGATTGACAATAAATAATTAAAACATAGGTAGTTAGAATTCAGAAAAACCGAACAGCAAGAAATGCATTTTTGATAACAAATCAAATAAACGCCAAAAATTTACTGACCTCAACCACTTCTACAAACTTGCTGTCAAGACAATACCACTACAGTATTTAGCGAGTAAAAATTAATTTTCAAGCACTCTTTTTGCATTAAAAAAAAAGCAAAAAATACATGAGTATGAATGTATCCGAGAATATCATTAGTGAGTATTCTGTCTCGTACGCGTTTCGTAATATACAACTTTGTTTCTTTCATCAGGGGTGCCCAGAACTTGAAGACTTGCCTTCTGAAGGCGGCTGAGTCCTGCAAGGGAAACCAGCCTGCTGTAGTCATTGAACGTCTGGAAAAGGTAGCCGATGCCATCATTGACCTGAGCTCGTTGTCAGAAAGCCAAAGCGGTGCTTCCATAATAAAGGCTTCCGTCACAATCATCGGAGGCGCCCTGCTGCCCTTGTCAGCTCGAAAAATTTATTCATGACCAGCTTTATCTTTTATTATTTAAGAATCACGGTTTTTTGAGCGCATTTCTGTATATATTTTGTAAATAAACCACCGATACTCCAAATTGCGCTCGCACTGTTGTTTTGTACCTCAGGAAAAATCGAAAGACCTGGCAGCCATTATTTAAGAGGGGAGGGTACTGACTTTCAAAAGGTGATGAGCTGTGCTGATACTGGCATGCAGCTGTGCCACCATCGATCTAGTTTTTCGTAGCCTACTAGCGAGCATTAGGTAAGTAAATCAGTGAATAACGTCAGCAGATATTCGGATACCGTTTCTTTAATGTTTAGCTTCCAAGCGTCATTGGTCGCTCGAGCCCAGCTGTCACGGACGTCGCTTTTTTAAGCGCCAACTCCAAGGGCCCTTCCTGGGCGTACGCGCTCAGCGTCGGCGCTCTTGGCGTACGCCAAAAACGGTCTGCGCATGCGCACTGCAGGAGACGCCAGCGAGCCTTGGTGAGGCGCCGACATCTGTCCGTGCTAGATATCGGCGTCAGCGCACGGGCGCTCGTGTACGCGTCGGAAGAGGGGTCAGGTTTACAAGTGGAGGATCACGAGGCTCTCGGTGACTTTTCTTCATGCCTTGAAGCGCTTCCAGGTTCGCCAATTTTTCTTCGCGGCGCTCCGCGAAGGGCCCTTCCCCCTGGAAGTGCCCTTCGAGTTGGCGCTTTGGAGTTGGCCCTTGGAGTTGGCCTCATACTGTCGTCAGTTCGCAGAGCGTGTCACACGTTTAACTCGGGAACTAAAAAGGATAGTAGAAAAAGAATGGTTGCTTCAGATAGGGGAGGAAAAAATAAACCTAGAAGACAAGTTTGATGACTGTAGAGCAATTAGTTAATTAATTACAGGCAAAAATGCCGGAATTGCGTCGAAATAGCGAGGACGTCGATATAGCCACGAAAACGATGTGACGTTCTTCCACCGGAAGTCGTCACAGCATAGCGATAATTATCACAGAATGGTCGAAAAAACGTCGAATTTTTGTTAAAGTAGATGGAAAAAAGCATAATAAATACTTAAGATCTGTGAAAGATGTACAATTTGGGTATCGATATAGCCACGGGAACGGTGTGACGTCACATCTAGCGGAAGTCGTCACGGAATTGTGAAAATTGTTGCATAATGGTCGGCTTTTGCCTCTGAATGCTTTAGTTGCCAAAATGTCTCGTAATTTTTAATTATGAGGCAACTGCGGAATATTGTAAGATTCTGTTATGAAGATATGTTGAAGGAAATGGTCTAAGCTCCCGATGCATCGCTAAGTGTTGCTTATAAAATTTGTTCTGTGCGGACAGAGTAGTTAGAACTGGCTTGGAAAAGCAATTGGGGGCGTTTTCGGCAACAAAGGGCAGAAAGCTACAAGATTCCCGAGAAAGGAAGTGCAAATATATTGATTGTTATGGTGGAGTCTTCAATCTTACGATATGCGAAAAAAAATGCGTTCATATACAACTTCCCGTTCAAAAAATAAGGGTTGTCCAGAATTCCAGAGTATGTGTGAGCTCGGGTGAATGAACTGTAAAAAAAAAAGAAATTGCGTTGAACCACGACTAGCATCCTGTAGCATTTTAGCCGACAAAAGGTAGAGTTGTTTTCGTCCAGTATGCCTAAACTAACTACCAGTTTTTACATACTTAAGCGAAGTTCGACGTGTTATCTTAGCAACTAATATTCCTTAAACGTAAGCACATTATCAGCAATGAAAAGCGCGAGCTGAAAGCGGCGGCTTTTCTGTCCCGTTTGTATGCTTCTTTAGATGTGTGGAGAAAATAAATTTAGGTGGGCGCAATTTTTTTTTGTGAGAGTGCACTTGGTTTCTAGTGCCAAATTGTGCAACGGCTCTTTTTCTGGAATCACAGATTATATTTCAGGTGGCAAGGAAACCAGTATCAGAACATTAAAGGATTCACATGCTACAGCGCATGTGACATTTCATCAGTCAACTGGGCATCTCTTTGAAGGCTACTCAATGCAGCGGACCTCTATAACGGCTATGTTAAAGCACTGCAGAAATAACTGCGTCAGCAGAAAGTGTAACTAACTCTGTTGCTCTGCGCGTAATCAGAAGTATGATTTCTCGCTTTCCTTCCTACTCCAACTTTAAAGCGAAGGAATGATAAGAGGCCGACAAACTGATTTGGAAGTGAACGTAACGAAGGAAAACGGCAAACAAAAACCAGTCTGTGCTTTTCCAGCTTGGATTAAACTCAGATATAGAGTAATTTACGATTCACAGGAACTCCTAAGGGATAAATGGATATAAAGTTGTTGAAAAGGTTTTCTGACGTACGTTTTGAAGCATACAGCAAGGTTTGGTTTAAGGTTTATGGAGGTTTAACATCCCAAAGTGACTCAGGCTATGAGCGACGCCGTAGTGAAGGGCTCCGGAAATTTCTACCACCTGGGATTCGTCCACTTACACTGACATCGCACAGTACACGAACCTCTAGAATTTCGCCTCTATCAAAATTCGAACACCGCGGCCGGAACGGAACTCGCGTCTTTCGGGTCGGCAGCCGAGCGCCATAACCAGTGAGCAACAGCGGTGGTCTGAATACAACAAGGAACTCCACAACCAATTCTCTGAGCTCTAAGCAAGAAAAATTGACAGCAAATGGTTCAGCCACTTCCGTCTCCCCTTTTCCAGTTAGGCTCAGCTAGTCTTTCGTTATTGGCAAATGTGACTGACATTTAAGCTACTAAAATATGTTGGGAAATGACGTAAGATTTGTTCATCTCAACTGTATTGCGGTATGCCGGCAAATATTACATCACAACTTTCGTTCTGCGCAAAACATGGTCCTCCTTTTCTTCGCATGCCGGTGGCGTTGGCGAGGTAACTTAAGCAAGCATCCAAGAAGGAACTCAAGAAGGACCCCGACAAGGGAAGAATTGTAGAATGCATGCAACATATGAGAGCTCGCTTGAACAGTAACGGCACTTTGACGTGCCAGCATCCTCTGATTACAAGGCAGGCAAGGTGGATGCGGCAGCTCCTCTCCCTCAGCTAGGCAGCACTTTGAGTCTAGCTTTTCTGTCTCCTTCGTATACAACTTATACCTACCGCCATGGATGATCAACTGCGGCTGCGCCTCTATATTCCTTCCGTTTATAGTGCTGAAGAAGACAAAGCAGGCGTTAGCTGTTCGTTTCTTGGCATCCAAGCAATACACTCTCATTTAATACCTATGCACCAGCTTTACATAGCATGGTTCCCATAGACGATCAACTTTGAGTCCATAAATTATATCAAAGCCGAAATCTGGCATGACCTAAAGTGAGCAGACAGACTCCGGCCACAGACTAATATACACAAACCGGCCAATGCTTCCATAAACTAACGGCGCAATGTACACAGTATGCGTTCATTCCTGCGCCGACAGCATTGTTTTGAGCTCCAAGTGAGCTACAATTATTGTCAGCCTTCAAATATCCCAGCCAAGCCCAACAGTACTTCTTGGGACAAATAGGAAGACTGACCGTTTCGGAAGAAAAGTAAATGTGCCTCGCATATCATCTCAGTGACAACAAGGGCATAGAACCTGCGTGATAACTGAATTTCTAACTATTAATTGTTGAAAAAAAAACATGATCATGAAGGGCCACCCAGCGCACCGTTTCAGGTCGAAAGAAGAGGCAGTATATTATGTCACCGAGTCCATACGTGTCGTTACGTACGCTAATTAACAAGCAATCAAAGAACTCCTCTGCCCTAATTTTTGATATTTTTATGCCCGCTAAATTTTGCAACCTTTGCAAAGGAACTTTAAAGGTTCTAAAGGCCGTTTCCTACATTCCTTATTGTTCCAGGAAGTTTTTCTTTTTTTTAATGGAGCTCGTTGTGACCAATTGCCAAGTCTTAAAATACTGTGTGTATACCAGCCTAGTAGTCTTTCATGCTGCTGATCCCCGCGAAAAGGTTTCTTCGCTTCGTCCGCAGTCTCTTTTTATGACGTATCCCTTTAGCCCGGAAAGACGTATTGCTTGTTCAGTATTCACAAGCATCGCCCAAAGTGCGCACTTCCTACTTTCCTGAAGTGCAGTGTGAATCTCCCACATCCGCCGCTATAGCGAGGTCTCAAAGCGGAAACACTTAAATAACGCCTGAAATCGCAACACTGGAACCATGAAATAGTTTGGTAGGGCACTTTATTATTATTACCTGTGAGGTCGGTCAAATCACTTGACCAGTGCGTTTATTAGTGCAACGACAACGTCAGAAATTTTAATGAGTTCAGCCGCACCGGGCTGCTGCTGAGGAAAATCGGTATTCAGACGTCTTGCACCGACACATCACACACACTGGCACATGGACGTCAAGCATTTATTGAAGAAGCAGTGCAGCGCATTCACAAGGCATAACAAAGGAGAAGGACCCTGGACAAGCACGAATTTTCATTTCTTCTCTGTCTTCTTTGCGTGTGTCTTTCGAATGCATTATATTACTTCTTCAAACTATGAGCTATCTAGTCCGTCTGCAAGTTTTGTTGAACCGTCAAGAATTGGGTCGAGGAGCCCAGTGTCTAAAGCTCTGTAAAACCCACAAACCTGAAGCCACTCGATCTGAAGCAGAGTTTTATTGTGCTCACTTCTAGTCTATATCTTGTATAACCGATGTGCAATGTCTGTACGTTAATCTCCGCCTACCGCACCAGAGTGCGATGCGATACTGAACCGTAGGTTACTCCTGCACAGAAGGACCCTCAACAATGAAGCTTGTTTCCCGAGGACTTTGCTTGAGGTTCGCACGCGGACATCACATTTTGCTCATGCAAGCCACCGCTGACCGCCAACCCGCTCAACAACTTGAGGATATCGACAGGCTCAGCAGTGATGTGGCCACTATGACAGTCAAGGAGGAGAACAATTGCGCACTAACACTGGCGCTGGTCGGAGCAACCGTCGTGGCTCTCTTCCCGTATGGGGAAACCTGCGGTTGGTGAATTTTTGAGAACAGTTCCGTCAGGGTCACACCAGATAGCTGCACGTAGCTCTTGGCGCCCAGCGTCCCTGGGCCGGTGCAAGTTTTCACAGCATCGTCGAGGCATTGGCTAAAATTGGTAGCCGCTCTGGAATCAGCAAATAGGAAGTCTTATATGACCGTTCAGACAAAGCAGCAGATAATTACAAGTCCTCAAATAAAGTATCGTCAACAATAAAGAAAAGTTGCAGTTTTAAAAACTCTTCGCTGATCTTAAGTGTTCCTATGTTGTGTTCTCTCAAACCAATATATTGTTCCTCTTCGCGTAAAAAAACTAAAACGCTGCCTGACTTGAAGGCAACCCTTTAAGCCCGTTTAAGCATTCACACATGTTTTTTTTTCAAAGGTAACCGCGGCTACAGGGTTTGTTTCTCAGCCGAGTAATAGAGCTCTTACAGCATCCCAAAGAACAACTGGTTTCGAAAGTTGAGGAAAATGGTACTCCTTACCTCACGTAGGTTTACAGCATAACGAGTGCCAGAAGTGTTTCGCTACATGGCTAAGAAACAAATCTCACTGCCTGGTTTCCTTTCGAAAAGGCGGTACATCAGTTATTGTCTTCGTTTCTCTAAACGTGGTCGCTCAGTCTTGTTCTTTACTCTGCCATGCTTTTCGCAACGAATTCGTAGACACAAGCGAGTCTGCCTTCTAGACTAGATGAACAGGGTCTGCTCCTTTAGGTTCCTTGAGTTCTTTGCCAAGTTTCTTGCACACCCGCTCAATTACTTATATTTAGGGGCCCACTTACTCGAAGTTGGTCCTTTCACTCTCAGGAGTGGGTACCATCACTAGCCGCATCCGGCAACCTAGGAGTATCCTCTCGTTGGTGCAGGAATTCAGTACCGCCAGTTCTGCAAGAAAGGAGAGTAGGAATCACAGTAACATTTGCCAGACCGGCGTGAAAGCGTCCCAAATGTGGAGACGCTTTGTTACAAGCATCGCAATGAAACTGATGAAGACGAGTATATAAAGAAAAAAGGAAAGATTGAGCTCAATACAATTTGACCGTTTATATTAATGCGGCGCTTTACACACACTGCACCTTTTTACTGCTGGGAAACTACGAAAAGAAGGTCGCCTGAGCAATTCTTACCCAACACAAAGCCACGTGACGCGTCCAGAAGCCGATTGATTAACCAAATTATTTCTTATTGCGCTGTATATTGTTTTGCATGGCGGATAGGCATGCTTTATGTTCATATTGTTTGTGACCACTTGTACGAGGGGACAGGGTTAGCAGTAGTTTTAGTGACGCGTATGTTAAGCCTCACCCTGAAAGCAACGCTGCATGAACCGTCAGCGCTGTGTTTCAATTCTTACTTGTCGAACCTTCACTTGTTCAATACCTGCAATAATTAAAACTCTTAGGTGATCCTCGGTGGCTGGATTGTTTGAATGCGTTAGCAGCAGAAGAGTGGAGGATCGGGCTAGTTCGTGCACGTGTTGGAAGTAGCGCTCGTCCCTGTCTGTTCCTTCTTTGTCCGTGTTGTTTTAGCACTTTCGAAAAATGTCAAGCGTTAGCCGCCAAACGTCGTTATATCCGTGGTTAAGAGAATTCGTTATACTCAAGGTAGCACACTTAAGCTCGTTACACCAGAGGCCTACACACGAAAGTATGCTATATCCAAGTTTAACGCACTAAAGTCCGTTACAGTCGAGGTGGCACACTGAGTTTCGTTATATGCGAGGTGTATGCAAATTTCGTGTAGGTATTACACAATTTCGTTCGTAGCCCGGCGTGCAAGTTGCCACCTGCCCACCGTAGCAGGTGGGCTTCCTGCCACTGGCCGGCGGCGGTCTGCATTTCCGATTATTTCAATGCGTTATTCAAACCCTGCAAGAGTCATTCGTATCACTTTCTGCCAGCTGGTCCGCATACGCGTCAAGTAATGGCAAAGAGTACCCTTGTCCTCTTCATGCTGTCTTTATTTGTTTTAGTTGGTGACTACGTGAACGTGCCATCGCACATACTTTGTTTAGGTTGCCCACAGCATATACTATGACATGCGCATATGAAAGGTAATGTTTTCGTAGCGATAGCTACACTACGCCAGCCACTTAGCGAGGTCAGCGTGGCTGCGCTCTGAGCCGTGGCACCACGGCTCCGCCATCTGTACGCATGCACGGAGTGACGTCATAGCCCACAGCTGGTGTGTGGGGGGAGAGAGTGAATCCAGGTCCAGGGACGAAGATGAAGAAAAACGTCCAGCCAAACGCAGCGGCGAAAGACTGACTTAGCAACTTGACTGAGCGAGTTCCACTCGGCCTGATATAGCTATCGCGTCACTCCAGGTTTAACTAGAGCTAAACCACAGCCATTTTTTTCTGAAATCAAATACAGACTGATTAAACGACATCAATGAAGGAAGGACCGGAAACAGAGCGTCGTATTTCTACCAGGTGTTAAAGCGAGCACCGCCAGTAATTTTTTAAAATAGCCTTTTTGAAGTGTGAAGGCGCTTCTGCGGTACAATAATACCTGCGTTGGCGGACCTCAGGAAACACCACGATGCAGCCAAAGTTTGTTGGCCCACAGCGCCGACGGTAATCCCATGTTAGAAATATTGAAACTGATGTGGCTATGAAATTCATGTGTGCTGCGCCATTTCAGTGCACGTTAAAGATCCCCAGGTGGTCGAAATTATTCCGCAGCCTCCACTACGGCACCTCTTTCTTCCTTTCATATTTCACTCCTTCCTTTATCCCTTTCCTTACGGCGCGGTTCAGGTGTCCAAAGGTATATGAGACAGATACTGCGTCATTTACGTTCTCCAAAAAACCAATTATTATTTTTATTATTGTAGCTATTACTAACGACCGGCTACAAATCCCTGATTGCAATTAGTTGCCTAGCTGTGATAAATAAAAAGGTATAACAGAAATTAGTTAACCGGCTAACTGGATAACTTTATTGGCCTGTTTTCTGATGTCCGCCGACGCTGGTATTTTCCCCCGCACAAACCGCCTTCATAGCTGAAAGTTTATTTTTAAACGTTTGTTGGAGGTTACCCCAAACAGCTAGTATATTGAGCGTGTTTCGTTTGCCTGAGTTTTTGACGGTCAGCAAACCGCACCGGGAGCCCCATGAAAGCTGTTATGCTGTATTGATGATAGTTTTGAACTCCTCTTCGCTTGGGTCTTCCAGAAGCTGGAACTGCACACCTGCTGATTATAGTAGACGCATCTCACTTTGTGCACGTCCCTTTTAGCGTGGACTGTCAATTATGAACCAACTTCTGTGGTAAGCAGTATTGCTATTAGAGGCGACCTAAAAAGATATCAGAATCGGCAGGATAAGCATTGGATTTTTAAAAGTTCGGCTGCTAGGCCTAAGTTCATTGGTTGAATCTCTGCCGCAGAAGCCGCATTTCTGGCAGTTAGGGGCAGTTAATCTGAAGCTTTCCGCTATGATGCTTTCCATAGCATATGTGCGACTTTCGGACATAAAACTGCACTTACGGTGCCATGCTTACCGTACAGTAACATACTATACTATACCATACTGCACCATACACACCATGCCATATTATACCCGAAGATACAAGGCGTAGGAGTAGACAGGATGAACAAACAAGGAACACGGTCCGTGTTCCTTCTAAAACTTGTATCTTCGAGTCATGCACCAACTCGCCCAGCAGTCGATTCTTCTCTACTATACCATACGGGTGCCAGAGAGGGCAGGCAGGAATGATTTCATATCACCTGGAGGTAAATATACTCCGGGAGACCGGTAGAGACGGCAGATTTGTAGGCTGTCGTAGAACTTAATTGAGCTTCTTATTGGATGAACTCGTGGACCCAAAATAGAAACATTTGAGGACAAAACAGCAACAAGTACCCACAGTAGTCATCACGATAATAATGACCACTACTGTGGGCCGCACAGGATTTCAAGATGACTGTACATTCCAGATTCCACGAGCAGGCTCATAATCTGCACAGGCGAGATTGTGCCAGAGCGATCTGGTACCGTTTTGCGTGGAGAACCGAACCTGATAAAACCACGGGACGGCGTTAATAATCAAACAACACAAAAAACCAGACCTTCGCGGCAAAGTGAAAAACGGGTGACATGCGCATACATCTACCGTCTTTGTCAAAATTAACCAAGCAATTGGGTTTCATTTCTTAGAAGTGTTGTTGAGCACTTATAGCACTCCTTGAACTCCCAAATATGTGTAACGTAAGTAGAGCCCTTGTCCTCGCTTTTTAAGACGTTTACGTCTTTAGGCGTTCCCTGAGGAATCAACCCTACCGCTGTGAACTAAACCCCGTTGCCTGTTTACGTTCGACGAAGGCGGTACAATGTGAGGCAATAAACACTTCATGTGCAATTAATGGTCATCTAGATTCGAAAGCCCACGGAGCGTGTAATTATCAGCTGCAGTGTCTACTCACCCTCGCACTTTTCCTCATCCATGAGCTTCGTCCGTAGTGTCTGGTAAGCGCGCTCTTGCCTGCTGAAGAGAGCAGCCTCCTCTTGGCTGCAGTTTGCATAGTACTGTGCACATTCGGGCAGGGGCGGCAGAGCAATGTGCCTGTTTAGAGGTGTAAATGGGAGCAACTATTGCTACGAAATACGAAATAGCAGGCGCTGCACGGCAAATTCAAAACTCTATTCGAGTAAGGCAACTGAATATAAAATTGTTATCCAATACTCTTCTCCCCTTCTCGCCAGCGCTCTCCTGTAAGACTTTTTTCTCTTCAGAGTATAGAACCCTCTAGGTTCACGCTACGTGTCAAGCCGGAATCAGAGCAGCACTGCACCTTTTAAAGTCACGCATGCATGCAGCGGTTAATTGTGGCCAATGGAATATCCAAATATTATCGGCGTTCATGTGAACAAGTCGCAGTTAAAAAAATACCACGACGCTTGATGATTGTTATGCGATGAAAATGTGTTAGCACTACGTCTTCTTCTTGCTTTTAATTAGTTTCGTTCTGCTTCTTATCTGCTGTTCATATTTGCCTATATACTTTTGCATGCATTTTTTTCGCGCACTAAAAGATCTGCGCTGGACTCTGCTGAGCAAATTAACTTTATTCTTTCGTGAGTCACTCGCAGGGATTTTAACTTCTGCTGACCCATTTGAGGTCATTTTTGTTAGGATCTTCGCGTGCAGGCACCTTCTGGCCTCTACATGTGGGGACGGGTATTTTGCTTTACACTTTGCCGACCACAAAAAGCGACAGGCGACTCTTCTGTGTACCACCCGTGGCAGGCGGAAAGTGTACACAACACTACACTTGACAACGCCGCCAAGGCAGTACCTTCCAGCCTCTCTATTAACCCTCAAAAGGAGAGGCCGGTTTCCGTCTCTCTCCAGTTTGCCGCCTGTCAGTCAGGGTGGCTCTTCCATGTACCAACGTTGGGAGGTGCAAGGGGGCGGTTAGTGTACACAACACAACGCTGGACAACGCCGCAAACTTTTACTTGACTACGGGGCTTCTAATGCAAAAGCAATAATATATAGTAGGCCAAGGAGCCGAACGAAAGCAAAATGTGCGCAACCGTCACTGACGGAGGTTGGCCTATAGTAAACAGTACCAATGAGTTCTTTAACGCACTAGTATCGAATGGCCACATGTAGCGTACATTGCTGGCCTGGCATGCAGGTGTGTCCATAGGTTATCATTGCTCTCCCAGTGGACATGCAAAACGAAGAGGTAGTCGACAAAAGAACGAACAGCCTGCATAGTACCGAAAACCTGCCTAAAGCTCTCTGTTTCGATAGTAGCGTCGTATCGAGCAGCTTATTAAGCGGAGATTGGAGGAAGCAGTTTTGGTCGTTATGTAGCGTCGCTTTCACGACGTCAACTGCCGACCATAGATCGAGGCACGAGTGTTCGCACTCTGCTCAAATCACCCGTAGCTGGCGTCTCTGTGACAGCGTCGCGATGGGCGCATCAAAAAAAAAGGAGCAATGTCAAGGGAGAGTGAAACGACTTTATTAATATAAATTAATTACGCGGATGATTCACGTAGGTCCGAAAACCACTGGCGAATATGGCCTTCCAGGCCTGACCGCTGGTGTTGAAGGGGGAGCTCTATGTAAGCCAGCTTCGCCTCCCACTGCTCATGAGCAAGCTCCTGTAAACAGTACGCTTTGCATTGCTCGGGGCAGTTCCTGTCTCTCATATATCCAAATGTGGCTTGGCTTTTAACGCGTCTCAAGTTGCTGTCGACAGTATATCTCTCGGTTTAGTGCAAAGATTACAGCGCCAGCTGGGCAAGCGAGCGCCCACAAGGAGAAAAGGATGACATGAGAGGCGCAGTACGTAAATGTCGCATGAAGCTCTTCCCCGTACCCTTATCGCTTGGCCTTTGTTGACTACTTCTTCCTATTAATGCATGAGAACATAACACTGCAGAACAAATTGGCTGCAAATCTTGCATACTCACTCGCATAGCATCTTCAGGTGCTGCGGTTCCATGGTCAACTGTGCAAGGAGACCTCTCACAACATACTTAATTGCCAGGCTCCAGTAGCAGGCAGTTCCATCTCCAACACTACATTTCTGGGATTCGTCAGCATTTACACCTGGAACGTAAATGCCCATGAAGGATTTCTTACGCATAAGCAAAAGAAATTGCTGATGGCCTAGTTCTGTTAGGCCAGGATATACCTAGCGAAAGCGCGGAGACTTCTGCATCGGAACAGTGCATTCACTAGACGCGCCTTTATTCACGGTTAAAACTTGAACCGTCATGGCGGAGGGGTAGCGTCTCCGCGTCAAACGCCAATCATTGGTTGGTTGGTTTTTTGGGGAAAGGAAATGGCTTAGTATCTGTCTCATATATCGGCGGACACCTGAATCGCGCCGTAAGGAAAGGGATAAAGGAGGGAGTGAAAGAAGAGAGAGGTGCCGTAGTGGAGGGCTCCGGAATAATTTTGACCACCTGGGGATCTTTGACGTGCACTGACATCGCACAGCACAAGGGCGCCTTAGCGTTTTTCCTCCATAAAAACGCAGCCGCCGCGGCCGGGTTCGAGCATGGGAACTCCGGATCAGTAGCCGAGCGCCCTAACCACTGAGCCACAGCAACGACAAGTGTAGGGTTGTCTGAAGCGGCGGTGCTCGTCTTGTCATGTGCGTCATACAACCGATTAGTGACATCACCCTATTTTTCTTGCCACCGCTGGGATTATATGTACCAGCTGCCAGTATTCATACACACCTCAGAAACACATGCCGCCGGCTTATCACGTAACGGGACTAATAATGCTTTCGCAGTAATAACACCTCCCAAATAGGTTGGTCTTACCATGTCCTTCCAGTAACGTCACGAGTAACAAAAGCGTCACTGTAGCAACCGTCATAGCTGACCCTGCCATGCTTGACGAGGTAGGCTATTCCATATTTGGGACTGCGGTGAGTAAGATCGAACAACCCGAATGCTTGGGACTTTCGAATCCAACAGTACAGACGAGTTTTGCACAGTGGGAGAAAAGGTGACAGGTCCCGTTGCTGCAGTGAATGTGAACGATGCGTTACTTGTTTTGCAATAGCAGATATCATTCCCTGACATGTGACCGATCGTCCTTGTTTGCTCTGCAGGCTATCTGCCACCGTACTGCCAAAGCCATATCTCCAAAATGGTGACGGAGGTTAGCTTGTGACGGCTTGTTTTCTACTCTGGTAGGCGTATATTTATGTCCGAAATGCTCAGCGGGCACTGGCCGGAGTTTGCTGCATTCTTGTCGCAGGGTATCTGAGCATTGTGCAAGCAACTATTTCTACTTGGAATACACGTTCTGCCTGTATGAGATAAAAAAGAGCGGCTTTAATTTCTGCAGTTGTCTACGCACAGATAATTAAAATAAAGAACTCTGAGATACCGTTGACACTGTTTTAGTAATCGTTTCTCATTTGGCTGCTGCTAGACTTATGATATAATTGTCTCTGGTTCAGGAACTGAATCATTGCCCTGCGCGCCATTCATTATGTCCTTTGAGGTACACAGGTTAAAATCATTTTTATTGTGCGGTATCTACGAATAAATGAGTGCAATGGCAGTAGACACGAGCGCGTGATAGCTGAATGAGTGTTGTTGCCGCTGCGGTGGCTGAGTGGTTATGGCGCTCGACTGCTGGCCCGAAAGACGCGGGTTCGATCCCGGCCGCGGCGGTCGAATTTCGATGGAGGCAAAATTCTAGAGGCCCGTGTACTGTGCGATGTCAGTTCACGCTAAAGAACCCCAGGTGGTCGGAATTTCCGGAGCCCTTCAATACAGCGTCCCTCATAGCCTGAGTCGCTTCGGGACGTTAAACCCCCAAAAACCATGAATGAGTGTTATCAAAGCTTTGAAGTTGTAAATAAATGCCTTGAAGAATCAATGAAATTTTTACTGCGCGCTTAGTAATTTTACTAGCACAGAGGCGTTAGTTGAGCTTCTTGAATATAATTCCAGACCACATCTACAATCAGAGCATCAGCAATCTTCGCAAGTCACAGACCTGACGGAGAAGAGGTGGTGTAACCACATGCAGGGCGTAATGCAGAAATTTACGAGCGTTCATTGAAACCTGGGACAATGCATGTGCGATTGTAGTCACAACGCAGCTTTGTTCCAGGGCACGAAGCTTTAATACTTCAAGAAGAGGAGCTGAACTGTAGGCTGGATTCCGATACTAGTGATTCAAACATATCACATATGTGAGCGCCAATATAATCAATCAGCAGCTCGGGCGTGATGGTGTTGTATACCAGTTTGATGTCATTCATAATGAACAGAAAGTACTAGTTATACGGACAATGCTGAAAATTTTACCACGCTCATTCTCCCAACAATAATCACTGCCCTGTAAGGCTGCCAATCTCAAGACCTTTTTAAACACCAGTGCCTTCGAGAAGTAGTTTTGAATGTCCTGACCACCTTCACATATGTTTCCGGTGTCATTAAATTCACAACTGAACGCGCAAAGGAAGAACACCTTAGACTTTTGGACTTGTCTTTTGATATAACAGATTATCCTGTTTGTTGGTTCTTTAAGCTCAGAACGAAAAAGACTCTTCTTCCTTATATCAGAGCCCGTTCGAAGCTGGCAAAGAGGGTCATCATTTCGCTACGCGTCATGTGTGCCAAGTAAAAATATTGACAGCACAAAACAAAGTGAACAAAAGTTGAGAAGAAGCCAAAGACCGATAGCCAACGTTTCGACAACAGGACTTGTCTCCTTCTGGGCCCAGAGAAAGACAACCCCTCCTCTCAAAACTTTGGCTAACGGACTGAGGTTACCTCCCAACTTTTACTCACTTCGACTTTTGTTGCCAAAAATCCTGTCTACCTGCCCCTTTTGCATGTAAAACTATTGTGAGTACAGACTTCAAATTGGCTGAAATCTTTGGGTGCCAGCTCGGGCGCTTGCACGCCGCTGGAAACCCTGGCCTTGTTTTTCTGAGCATGTTTGAAAGCGTGATGCAGAAAAGGAACACCGTGAATAAGATCAAAGAACCTGTATACTGAAACAGACTGCTCGCCATGCCTTATATTTACAAGCTGTCGCATAATCTCACAAAATCGGGCAAACTTTGCCTTCAGTGTCGCGTTGTCAGCCCCTGCGAACTCTCAAAGCTATGCGTTCTGATGGAAAACCAGAACCCATGTTTCGCTAAACATGAAAAAAAAGTTAACCGACTACGAATCAGGAGCGATGCATTGTTTTTCGTTGAGTTGTGGTAGCGTACTAGCGTGGTTGTGGTTGCTGCTGTTTAAAAGGACGGGCGAAAAAACAGAGTTTAGAAGGGACGAACAGCAAAGACCGGCTCATGGCCAAGCAACGCGAGAATTGCTAGAGACGTATTTGTGCTCCTTGCTTGGAGAAAAACTAAGGCCTTGGCAAGAATAAAAGACAAATGGAAGAGTTCAGTCGTCGAAGCCATTCACATAGGAACCACTGACAACTTCATAATGAGGCCTTCGTTGCCATGTTGTCCAACGAATTTTTGTTTTGAAAAGGTTTCGCACGGGTTTCTCTAGTAGCACAGGTTTTCGCACTGATTCTTTGAAGCGTTGCTTTGTTTGTATGCCACTCCTTTAAGGGTCATGTTGGACCTTTGCTCTGAGCTTGAGAGCACCAGGTACTAGCAGATACTCTGAAAAATGAAGGGGAGATGGTGCTAAAAAACTAGCCACCCTGTATACGTAATGCCTTATGATCTCGAGCGTACCAGAAACTTGGAAGAACGCTAAAAATAATCTTAGTTCATAAGAAAGGAGACGTCAAGGACATGATAAATTACAGATCGATCAGCTTACAGTACGTTGCTTATAAGGTATTTAGTTACTAAAGTAATCACTAATATAATCAGGGCAAACAAACTTCGATCAACCAAATGATCAGGCAGGCTTTCTTAAAGGGTACTCGACAATAGACCATACTCACACAATCAATCAGTGATAGATAAATGCGCGCGGTATAACTTACCACTTTATATAGACTTTACAGAATATCCAAAAGGATATCACTTAGTCGAAACTTCAGTAGTTACGCAGGCATTGCGCAATCTGTGTGTAGAAGAGCCTTTTGTAAAAATGCTGCAAAATATCGATAGCGGGTGCACAGCTACCGGTAGTCCTCCATAAAGTCAGTGACAAATTTTTAATAACAAGGCCGTCAGGCTAGGAGACACGGTCTCGTCAATGCTATTCACGGCCAGTTTACTGGAAGTATTCAGAGGCCTAGATTTGGAACCGGTAGAGATAAGTGTTAATGGAGAAGACCTTAGTAATCTTAGTAACGTGATCAATCGGTTAGATAGGCAGATCAGTGCTGTGAGTCGAAGAATTAATATGGTGAAAACCAAAGTAGTCTTGAACAGTCTCTTAAGGGAGCAGCAGTTTACATATGGTAGCGAGGTGCTGGAAGTGTTAAGCGAGTACGTATACTTCGGGCAGGTAGTGACCGAAGATCCAGGTCACGAGAGTTAAATAACCTGGAGAATAAGAATGCGGTGAAGCGCATTTGGCAGGTTCTCTCGGATCACGAAAGTCAGTTTACCAATATTGCTCTAGAGAAAAGTAAATAAAAGCTGTATCTTGCCGATACTCACGTATTGGGCAGAAATTTGGAGGCTAGCGAAAAGGGTTCAACTCATGCTAAGGGCAGCGTAGCTTGCTATAGAAAAAACAACCATGACGCCGGTGGGATTCCAACCCATGACCTCCGAATTTCGCGTCTGGTGCTCTACGAAAATTCACAGGTGTAACATTGAGAGACAGGAAGAGGGTAGATTGGGGCAGGGATCAAACACGGGTTAATGACTTTCTAGTGGAAATCCAAAGGAAGAAATGGGCTTGGGCAGGGCGTCTAATGAAAATGCAAGATAACCTCTGGTCCTTAAGGTTAATGGAGTGGATTCCAAGGGAAGGAAAGCGTAGCAGAGGGCGGCAGAAAGTTATGTGGGCGGATGAGATTAATAAGTTTGCGGTGACAGGGTGGCCGCAGCTGGCAGGGGAGAAGGTTATTCTGAGGGATAATTGAGAGGCCTTTGTCCTGCAGTGGGCGTATTCAGGCCGATGGCGCTGATGACGATGTTGAATCGATTACTATAGCGTTACTTTTCTTTCAACTCTTAATGCCACAGCACAAATTTAATCAGACTTCAATGAACTACTCTAGGCTGCTTGACATTTTGCAACACACTTTTATTTGCAAGTGGAGTCGTATATCGAATTTGTCAGCGCTAATTTGTCCATATTTCCTCGTGAAGAGATCAGCAGCTACCTAAACTCTCTTTCAAGGTAAACCCTGGAGCGAGCGGCGGTATTATTGCATACGAACACCCTACGCACCAGATCGTAACTGTGGAATGCTTCGATGCTATAGTGTTCAAGCCCTTTATGAAATGGGGGCGTCGCTGTTGTCACGTGCTTTGTGTAGAAGCCTTCCGAGTTGTATGTAATGGGAGCCAAGTTGCAGCGCCGTCTGGCAAGACGGGGGGTCTCTATAGAGAGGCCACGTGATAATTCCCGGAACGAGGACAGCTTTAGACGAATGTGGTGACCTGGTTGCGGTCCGGATATGAATTCGCGCGATGCTCCTCCGCAGCGTCCGCCGCGGTGGCTAGTGGTTACGGCGCTCGGCTGCTGACCCGAAAGACGCGGGTTCGATTCCGGCCACGGTGTCGAATAGGCCCGTGTACTTTGCGATGTCATTGCACTTTTATGAACCCCAGGAAGTCGAAAATTCCGAAGCCCTTCACTACGGCGTCCCTCATAGCCTGAGTCGCTTTGGGACGTTTAACCCCCATAAACCAAACCAAATTCTCCGTAGCCAGTCCGTTGTCGCGCTGTTACGAAGGAAATATTTCAGCTTGCACCAGTGTTAGCAGTCAGGCTTCGATTCGCAAAGCTGTACTGTCGGTTACAACTTGTTGTTGGGAAAAATAGTAACTGATTACCAGCAATCAATTACAGAAAAAAATAAGTGAGTTATGCGGAGCGCCACCGTTTGAAAAAATAAATCGATCATTCACAAAAATCGGAGAAAATGTAATTGATTAGAACTAATTAATTACTTGTGACGCATTACATACAACTCTTGTTCTAAGGCACTAAAGACGCCAGTGTTCCATCTCGTTTCAACGCCGATAATATTGTCATCAGAGAGCAAATCGGCCACCGACTTTTACGAAGCTCTTCAGCCTCAACTGTAAATCGTTCCCATGTTTTATTTTCCTTTTTCATATATAAATGCAGCCTCAATTCAGCACTATCTCGTCCAAAGTCCGAGTAGGTGTGACAGTCCGTCTTTACCGAAACTCTTAGTGATGTTGTGTGGAGTGTTTTCGTGCTGAATGCAGAAAACTCGATTAAAGATCGACAGTACTTATTGATGTAAGGGCGGAAGCGACTGAGGTAGGTGCCTAAACTGCTTGCTCTACTTAATGTCCCTACAAAGCTTCCATCTTCCCCCGCGTAGCATGTGCATGTCATTCAACACTGATGGCATAAGAGAGGCAGCAGAAGCCAATGTCTTTTTTTTTCTTATCCTGTGAAAGGAAAAAACATATTAACTTCAGGTTGGTAGATATAATTTATGTGGGACTAAAAGGTGAGATCAGTGCCTGTTTGTTGATAATGTAAGTTGAATAATGGTTCAAGAATAAATAACGCTTCGTGTTAGCATGTCCGCCAACGAAAGTTTTTATAAGGAAAGAGCTGAACTCTCTAGTTTCCAACCAGCACACATCGAAAAGCTTTTACGTTGGAGTTTTCAGCACTATAAAACAGGACGCCGCTTCAATCAGTTAGTTCTCAGAAACACGTGTGCCACAGAAAGCGGCTAAGTTTTGTCATACATGCAAGCGATTATGAGGAGGTCGAGTTGATTTAAAACATTCTGCGTTAGGATCGGAGCAACACTGCTCATTGTGTTCGCATACTGGTACATCACATTATCGTGTTTGTATATAGTCTTGAAAACATAATTTTACCTGTTTATTGTATTTCGAGACGCCCATTACACAATGAATCTAATGTCGGTTATATGGTCTAAAAGCTCTTTTCTTGTATGCAGCCTTGTAAAAAAGCGCTACATGCCAGCCCAATCCTGAAAAACGCGGCTTTCATTTATCTTTCGACGCACTTCAGTGGTTGATAAAGGCAGGCCGCCTTTCAGAAACAAAGGGAACCTTTAATATTATCACTTAGCGGCGGGACAGCCCGACCCTAACAAAGATCCAACGCTTCTCTCAGCTGCAGAAAGGGTGAGCCACGTGCAGACGCACTTATTACAGCACTTCACAATCGTCCGTCACCCCGCACGTAGACTTGATCGCTGTGAGTGCCGTCAGTACAGTGCTCAGCCATTTTCTTGCGCATAGAGGCGATTGTGCATAAAGCAAGGAAACGGCGCTAAGTGTGCCTATAAATAGCAAAAGTATAAAATGTAAGTAACATGGCATTTTGATAAAACAGTGCCGAAAGGCGTTTGCGCATGCAGGAAGTCGTCGTGCGTCTCAGTCATCGAAGACGTGTTCTGAGTTGATCATTTTGCGTGCTGTGAATGAAAAAGTGTACTTCAAAGATGTTAGCGGCGAATCTCGGGAAGGTAGCAGCGACTTTTATAATGCTGCAGAACATCGTCATTGAGCAAGGTAAGAGCTGACGTTTATAACTGCATGTTCACGATTGGTACTGCAGTCACGACTGAGGCGAAGCATTGAACCGTATAGACTTCTTCAGCTGGTGTTGTTTGAAAAGTGTACAACCTTTGTCCATAAAGTTTTGAGACAGATTTATTTTCTTTCTCTAGAAATCATTTCCCAAAACAACTGTTGGTGCATATGTGTAGCGCCATCTTTTCAGGCTAACCTGAGTTATTTATGTTGATTGCTGTGGCAGCCGCTAGACGGCACTACATGTTAAAAAATACGTTGTCTCTAGTCGCCTGCGCATTCTCCTGTGAGTGAATGTGGAGAGATGGACGTCCACCTCGAACAGCGTGTAAATATAAAATTCTGTGTGAAGCTTAGCAAGACAGCCACACAGACGTAAGAGCTCTTTCATGACGCTTACGGTAACGAGACTTTACCGCGGGCGCGACTTTTCGAGTGGCACAAGAGGTTCGTCTCGGGGAGAACGTCGGTGGAAGATGACACAAGGCAGGGGCGCCCTTCAACCTTACGGAATGAAAACAACGTTGTTCGGATCAGGAAAACCGTACAGCAAGACCGCACCATTACAGAATGCTATGAGATGCACTCGACATTAGTAAGAAGGCATGCTACCAAATTTTGCGTGAGAACTTGGGGAAACGAAAGCTGAATGCCAGACTTGTGCCCCACTCCCTCACACAGGAGCAGAATGACACGCGGGCATCAGTGAGCGCTTATGTGCTCTCCGAGGCAAAGAAGGATGCTGCATTCGTCAACAGCATCATTGCTTAAGACGAAACATGGTGTTTTCAATACGATGTCCTACAAAGAGGCAGAGCGCCGCATGGCGGTCCACAAGCTCTCCGGCGCCGAGAAATGTGCCGCGACAGAAGACGAAAACAAAGACAATGCTGATAGCTTTTTTCGATGCCAGAAGTGTTATACACAACGAGTTTGTCCCACAAGGGCAGACAGTGAATCAGGAGTTTTATATCCGCGTGCTCCAAAACATGCGTGATGCACTGAAACGCCGTCGCCCTGACTTATGGGCATCTGGACAATGGAGCCTTCTTCCCGATAACGCAAGGCCGCACACAGCTCTCAGCGAGACAAGATTTTTCGCCAAGCACAGCATTGCTGTACTTCCCCATCCGCCATACTCGCCTGACCTGTTCCCATGCGATTTTTTCCTGTTTCCTCATGTGAAGAGAGCCCTGAAAGTTCGCTGGATGGGGAGCGTGGAGGCCATTGAAGACGCCACGACAAAAGAGCTGACCGTCTTGCCAAAAGAAGCGTTTTCCCACTGTTTCCATAACCTCAAGAAGGGTTGGAAGCTGCGTATAGTCTCTAAAGGGAGACTATTTAGAAGGGGTGCTGAACAAATTATTTTAATGTCAAACGCATTTTTTTAATGGTCCCAGTCACGGAACTTTACGGACAAAGGTTATACTTGGACCTTGGTAATATAAACCCTAAAAGAGCGTCGGTAAAATAGTGTGACAAATGCCTTGTGCTCAAAGCGCTGTTTTTTTTTGTTTTCTTGGATCATGATCCAACGAGACGGACTTACCCTTCTTTTGTAGGCAGGCTCGGTACGACTTTATGACGAACATGACGTAGATGGCTGTACACTGAATCGTACATTCATTTTAAGTGCTGATGCCTCATAGCTCGGAGCCCTTCGTGTATTTTGTGATCTGGCCTTGCATGTGTATGCATTTTCTTATGTGCCGTCGGCACTGGTAGCACTGCATAAAAAGCAACAATGTAACAATTGTTTTCATAATCACGATTCTAGTATACCTCAATTACATATATCGAGATTGGTTGCTGTTAATTGTGGCGTCTCTTTGCTGTGCTCTTCTATATACAAAGCCCTTCTGAAACATGTAAAGACTAAATTAACTATTTTTCTATTCAAAAGCAAACTTAATTAAATCGACGCGAATGCTTGCAAAAAAAATTAATTTTCCAGTTTTCAAAAGCACGTACACACAGACAAGTCGGTGCGATGAAATTGGAGACATGTACCGTGCTGTAGTGCTAGACAGAGAAAAGATGTCAGTGAAGAAATGCAGATAGGTTACTGAACGCTTAAAAAATAACTGCGTGCCGAAACATTCAACGCCAGCTTTATTTATAAATAGTGCTCGTTTTTAAATTGTTGCCCGGCCACGGAATGCGCTCTCTGCGGGTATGCTGAGGGAAATTTCATTCAACCACAAAATTTTGGTAAGTAGCGCAAGTTTCGAATTGCTATTAGGTTATCTTGGGGGTAAGAAATAATCTGCAGCGACCCAACATTTCGTTCAAATAAAAAGATAGAAATGTGGAGCAAGTTTGTTTGTCATCCGTGAAGCAAACAGCAGATAGTCCTGTTCTCAATTTCCCCTTCTAAGACTGTTATGATACAAGCGCAAAGACAATTGACCGGAGTGGTTAAGAACTACGTGAACAACAATGGGTGAGCTTATAAGTACCATGATTCAGTCATAGATGGCTGCGTTGACAGATAATTTTACTGTATTTGGGTTCATTAGGTTCTAAACATTTGCTTTATGATTTGTTTAATGGCTCTGCTAGCGTGTTGCCATTCATGCAATCAGGAAACAAAGTGTACCAAATAATCTATTAACAAAATTACGTAAGAAGTAAGAATCTAGCGCCCGACTACATATTACCAATCAAAAGTTTTTATCTGTCTGTTCAAAAGGACGGGCGGTTGGTTATGAAGTTTATCGCCCCCAGTAGGGACGCCCTTATTGAGGATTCCGGATTAGTTCCTCCACCTGGGGTTCTTTTAAGTTCACTGACATCGCAGAGTAAACGAACTTTTAAAATTTCGCCTCCATCGAAATGCAACCACCGCTGCCGGGATCGAACCCGTGTATCTTGGGTCAGCAGAAGAGCACCCTAAACAGAGCCTCCACGGTGGCTATAAGAAATGATTGCTATTGTTGTAATATGTTTGAACGTGGATCGCTTCTTAAATGAAGTAATAGGGGTGCATACTGGCACGACGTTTCGTAACACTTCGTAACCTTTAGGGTCACAGTGTTGCCGCTTTCAGGGGGTGAAATTTTTAGCGAGTGCCGTCTGCATAGTTTTTTTTAGGCTAGAAATTCGTGAAATAGTCGGCTCCTTGGAAGGGATCGCCTGCCTTCCTGCATGTCTCCTCTAATTGTGTCTCCTCTAATTTCTCGATTTCACTTTTGATCTTACACTGGTGCAGTCGTCTTGCACACGATTTCTTTAACCTCAGGAAAGTACCTCTTCCTTCAGAATTCCATCATATTTCCCTAGGAGGTTAACTACAGCTGAATAACATCATCAACCTTTCCTCCCATACGCCGACGAAGAAGCATGCTGTGGTGCTGTCAAGTGGTTTGAATTTCAACACAGAAATATGATTGAGGCCAAGCGAGGTGGTGTGCGCGGTGGAACGAGTGGCTAGTCAACTTCCATCTGTCATTCCAGAAGAGGAACGCACCCGTACCATTGGTGTGCTCTCCGGTTTACGGAAACACAGTGCAAGAAGGCGGTCGTCGGTAGCAGGAAAGCAAGCCATTCGCAGCCGGCGGAGTAACAGCAGCATCGCCATCCTTCCTTCCGACAAAGGCAACGCTACAGTCTTGCTTGACAGAAGCTAGCACAAGAAAATGTTGGTCCTTCTCGGAGACCATCGGACTTACACTCCTCTAGTCCGTGACCCAACAGACTACAAACCAAGCTGCAACAACTCCTGCCAGACTATCCAATTTTGCCCCTCCGCACCAAAGAGCCTTTATTACCGGCTGCTCTGCGCAGACGGTTCAGCTCCTGCAATTTACGGCATGCCTTAAGTCCACAAGTTTGGGGTACCACTTCGACCTATTGTCGACTGCACCAGATCGCCACTGTATCGCCTGTCAGGCTATCTTCCCCAAGTGTTGAGTCTTCTAGCTGGTAAGACACATACTCATGTAGGAAATTTGTCCACGTTTGCATTTCAGTTGCATGGCATCTCGTTGAGCGAAGACGACATTATGGTTTCGTTTGACGTGACATCGCTTTTCAGTAGCGTACTAGTGGATTTAGCAGTAGCTACGTGAGAAAAAGCCCTGGAAGCTGACACTGGTCTCCCTGGCCGCACACCCTTCGATGTTCCCGAACTGGCAACACTTATTTTTCCTACGGTGGCAGTTTCTGTCAGCTGACACAAGGCACGGCAATGGGGGCGTCAATATCAGTTACAACGGCCAATTTAGTAATGGAAGCCTTGGAAGAAAAGGTAGTAGCTACCTTTAATCCTGCACCTTAAGTCTTCTACCACTACGTAGAAGACTGATTCTGCATTTTAAATAAACAAGCCGCCTCACGCTTCCTGACAGGACTAAACGCCCACAATACGCATATACAGTTCAGCCTTGAACTTGAGAAACACGGCTCTTTGCCATTCTTGGAAGTTCGCAGGGATGAGGGCACCCTCACCTTCTCGGTCTATAGGAAGCCTGCGCATACAGGTCGCTACCTCAATTTTATGTCGTGTCATGCGGCTGGCCACAATACGTGGGTGGTACCGTCCTTAATACCACATGCCGTACGCATCTGCTCACGTGAAAATTCATTGAAAAACAAGCTGAGGATGATTCACCGAGAGCTGACTAACAACGGCTACCCTAGTCACTTTGTCTGCAATATTCAGAAGTGGATAATAAAGCCGGAAACACACAGCAACAAGACATTCAAGACACGTACAGCCATTGTTTACGTGCAAGGAATCAGCGAGGCACTATCGCGAGTGTTTTCAAAATATGACATGCGCATTGCCCACATCCCGACAAGCAAACTCCGTAACCAGCTCGTGAACGCGAAAGACCAACTACCGATTGAAACATTTCCAGGTGTAATTTACCAGACCCCATGAGCTGATTGCCCCCAGGTTTACATTGGCGAAACGGGAAAGTTCCCCAGTAGGCTTAACGGCCACAAACGTAACGTAAGAAATATTAATCGCACGACCAACGCATTTGCCCAGCATGTGCAAGAGCATGCTCACACGATTGACAGGTACCATGCCACTGTCATCGCGAGGGAAAGGAACGTGTCATCTCGGCGGCTGATGGAATCTCTAATCATCCAATCGACACCAGCTGCCATGAACCGGATGTAAGGAACCATTCCACCCATCTACGCACTATCTTTACGCCACGTGTTGCGTATATAAGTCGCGACGATTTCTTGTCCCGCTAAGTGATCAAGGAACCCGTACGAGGTTCTGAAACGTCTTGAACTTCATGACTTGGTCAGGGACCGCATTCCTTTGTTCCTCTCATGCACTGCCTGACCAGACGAATTTTCGTCCAACCAATGACTATATAAATAAAAAAAGAACAGCGCAGTTCTTTTACACTGTTCACGCAATATGATTTTTTACTTTTCAGCTTTCTGTATTGACGACGTCGATGACGAACTCCTATGCAACGCCCAAAATGCCATAACTTGTTACTGGAACATAGCAGACAAGTTCGGAAAAAGCCATTTTACTGCGGTACCAGCAAATCGAAAGGACTACCTCACGTCATTTTGCCAAGTGTACGTACGTCTCGCTGCATGTTTTACTAGAAACGAGAGCGCACTGCGCTGCTTCCTTGTATTTAGCAATCCCCTTATTCATTATAAGACGGAAAGAACTCGAATTCAATTTTAAAAACCGTCGAAATGCTTTCTCAAGGGCAATGCAATATGTGGATAGTAATTTTTTCGTACATTACGTCGTGCACATGGAGTAGCAGTATGGCCGGCTAGCCGACATTGTAAGTTGTAAAATGCGGTGCAAGAGCACACAATTAAGGCGGATGCATCTGTTTGCAGTGGCATGGTGTAGAAACGCAGGTAATAGAAGGAGTTGAGAAGCATAGGCCATGCGCATGGATTGAACACTGTCTATACTCATGCCTGGTGATTACTCAACTAGCTACTTTCCCTACCCTGTTTCCTGCCCTCGTAAAGTGCCTTGATGATGTGGGCCAAGTAAAAGACCAATTGGTTATGGTGGAACAAACCCGTTCTTTCCTCAGGGGCTGACTCCCAGCTGCCAAATAATGTGATTTCGCTCTCTCTCTCTCTCTGATATGTAATGCAGTTCGCTGAATGTATTCTGCAATACACTGCAATTTTAACGCGATAGCGTCAAGGCACCCATTGTGAAAAAAACCTGGCGTCTTCGGCGTCGTCGGCAAATTTGTGAGATTGAAGTAGGGTGGTGAACGTTGTCTCGGGTAGCCACCGCGCAGAGAAGCAACCTAGATGCGCCACCTAAGTCACTTTACCTTGTGGAGTCATCACAAACTACCCACCCGATTGTGAGCAAACTGACCACCGTGGAAGATTGCTGTAAAATTAATAATTTATAGCGACGTGCTGCTCGGGAACCGCAACATGGGTCGCACAAGCCCACCCGTGGCAGCACCTGCCATCGCAGGGCAGTGGAGCTTCGCTTTATCACCGCACCATTGTCCAATGTGTGGTATTACGACTCCCGGGGACATACGAATGCAAAGTTGAGAGTGGCCAATTGTGCATAGATGGGCATTAACTGATTAATGCTATCGAGCCATACTTCTATATGGCGAAGATTAAGTGTCCCCTGCAATTGTTATCGTAATTTTGTTCTTCTTGCACCCACTTGCTTAAGCAGTATTTTTCTATCCTCTAACAAATATTTCCTTGAAAAACTAGTTTATGAAATCTTTATTACAATTTGTTCTTGTGTCGTCCTGCTGTTATGGTTGATGAAGTTTGTCGTGTGCAAAATAAATATAGATGAAAGGCAGTATTCTGCTCCCCACTTCAGATCTGATAACTCAGTGGAGTTTCCCGAGGATGCAACCTGCAAGGATTTCTATGCTGGCTGCACGGACTTTGAAAAGCGCCAATTCGCAAGAATGGAGGCGGGGTACGCCGAGCTCCAGAAAGATGCAACGGCTACAGACGTCTGTCAGCGTAAGCAGATTCATGCATTATTTTTACTGCATCCCCTCAAGGATTCGTTCTTATATTTTCTAAGATACTTTGACTGCCGCTACTAATCACCCACAAAGAAGCCTGTGTTCACGAATGAGCATGCCGCTTTGAGAGCTACGGGGAGGAAACAGTCGTAAGTCAGTGCCTGTGTCTATCCGCTCCTTTAGTCCTGTCTTTTTGCGCTGCACCTTTTCCTGCGAAATGCACCGACTAGCTCAGACTAATACCCTTTTTCAATACCGTTTTGAGGAAACAGATTTGAAGAAAATAATTAGGACTCAAAGACATTTATTCCGTTTTCTTTCAGCCCTTTCGACATGTGCCTTAGGATTTAAGGCTACCGAGGTTCTTTTTATATTGGTCTCTGTAGGGCCTATTCCTTAACTGTAATCTAAAACGTGACTGCTTTACTCAATATTGATTGCTTAAGTAAACTATTCTTCGGATGATTCATTCTATTCTTCGGATGATTCTATTCTTCGGAGATCTATTCTTCGGATGATTCATTCAGTTTTCTCCTGACCAACTGAAATAGTAACAAACTCAGCATATGTTGTACATTTCCTGGCACTTTGACATTTACCTTTTCAGTGCATTTTGAAAAGGATAATCAACAGTCATCGTTTATCAGGTAAAAGCGTGGATTTCCTTCAGTGGCAGCCTCAGCCAAATACACGACAAAGCATACCAGAAAAATCACAAGCGCGACAACCACGCAGTTCAATTACAGTACATCCATCGTACTGGGGGACACTAAGGGTAGCTCTAGTAACGCATTAGTAAGTCAGCATAAACGCCGGCAGGCCTACCAAAAGTGTGTCGGGAAGAGAAGCTTAGGATCTTTTGACACTGCCACAGAAGCCATCTACTACAGAACGATGAATTCATTTTGATTTGGTCGTGGACTGCAGGTTCAGTTTCTGTCGATTAAATTCTATTCGAAGTCTGTAAAGCTTTTCATTAGTGTGCTTAGTGACTATTATTTTAGCACATCTCAAGCAGCCAGTAACCTTTCTCTGACACGTATCTTCCAAACACAGCTGTAGAGTCCCTCCGCGAGTGCATCAACCTGGACGTCATGAGGAACTGTTATCTCCCTCCAGTCTCTGGGGTCGGAACAAGTTTTGCACGTGTGACGTCAAGACGACGGTAAGGGCAACGTCATCAACTGTGGCGTGCTATATGCCTGTTGGCTCCCTGCTAGCCATTCTTTCTTCTTCTTTCACTGGTTGGTTCGTTGCGCCTTCGTGCGATTCTTTCATGTTTCTGCCCTGATTGGAGTCTTCAACAAAATAAAGGCCTGGGTTAAGGCCTTTAGGCCTTACATATACAGATCTTTACCAAATGGTCTTTAGAGTAAAGGCCTTACGGTAAATGCCTTTAGGATGAGTGCCTTTATGGTGAATACCTATGGGGTGAATTCCTTCATTGTAAATGCCTTCCGGGTAATGCTCTTTCTGTCAAATGCTTTTAGCAGATAAATACATTTTAACTGCCCACACTAACTAGTGCTACCGCACGACATTTCCCGCTTAGCCATGCTAAACCGTCTGCTTTCTTTCCTGGCAGGACGGTGCCGTGATAATGAGTGGAACTTGCGAACAAGTCTGGTCCTTCTTAATTCCATTTTCCTATTTAGTTTGCGAAAATAATCATACTGATGGCAATGCTTTGCACTAAATACGATATACATTGTAATACTCCTTATTGAGTGTTAAGAATAATGTTTAAGACCGAACCGAAGGTTTCCTTACCTTATAGTACGTCAAATTCACTTGCAGAAATGGCAAGCTTCCGTAAACTAAACCAAGAGTTGTGGTAAAAAATGAAACCAGCCAAACTGAAATAATCCGTAGTGCGTACGCCTGAAAGTGCACAAATATCGTGCAATAAGTGCGACTGTCGGCAACGACAGCAAAAATCCTCGTACTTGTAACTGAGTAGAACGCCATAAAAGATGTGTTTCTAAAACACGAAACAACAAAATAAAAAGACAGTAAAAGTGCACAAGAAATTTGCTACGTAATTCTCGAGTGGCGTTATTTCAAAGGAATATGTCTGGCTTTGAAAAAAAAAAGTATTGCGAAATATAGAACCCTAGAACAAAGCACTTCAGTATTAATTTTTGGTCTGCCCTTTTAGAACGCGAGGGCACCACAGGGTTAGTGAAGTGCCCCGGCATAATGAGATGAGCTATGTTTTGGCGAAGGTGGTCTAGCGAAATTATTGAGAAAGAGCGCTTGCTTAGGCGCCACCAGATATTCTGACGCTCAGTGAGGCAAAGCTACATGTGCGACATCTCCCTGCTTTGTCGTATGCAATACTAAGATAACTTTTATAGCGTGTGATGGCACACACATAAAAGGGACCGCACAAACTGAGATGAAACCGCAACAAAAGAAATAAAGCAGTAGGCTTTTACTATTGTTTACAATGCGCTAACGCCGCATAAACCGACACATCGAGCAATAATGAGCTTTGATTAGCTTTAATATTCGCGTTCCCAAGCTCCCGGAATGTAACTTGTACTGTTCGTAGATGTCCCATTGTCTCTGGTACTAACAGGCAATACAAAGATGCAACTTAAGACACTGATCTTCGCTCTTATTGAATTTATACGGTGTTTTGTAGCGAAAGCTACATTACGGTAGCATTTCGAGCGTTCAGCGTGGTTGGTAATGTGGTGCGAGCAGCTGCCGGCGGCGCGGCGCCGTTGCTGGTCACGTGGTTCGTCACGTGGTTGGTCACGTGACCAGCCACGTGGCTGATCGCGCGGTGCGGACCAGCTGCTGCTGCCGGCAGAGCGGTGCGCCTTCGAAACCAAGCTGCAACAGCTGTGCGCATGCGCCGTGTCGAGTGGGACGAAGATGAAGAAGGAACGCCCAGAGAAACGGAGCGGCGAAAGACTGACTTCGCAATTGAACTGAGCAAGTTCCACTCGGCCAGCTGTAGCTATCGCGTCACTCCAGGTTCAACCAGAGCTAAACCACCGCCAATTTTTACCGATGTTGTCCATATATAATTAGCTTGCTTTAAAAAAAATCAGTTAATAGCAACCATATTATTTACCAGTTTTCGTGGCATATGTACCTTTTAAATTTGATTCTGAGATCGCATAGGGTCAAAATTGCTGTTAAGAAAGCTGTGAGATGAGCCAGGAATTGAAACTGGCAGTTGGGGTACTGCACCAAATGTAGAAAGGAATAGCGCGGTTTCTACGGGTAAGCAAAAAAATGATATCATTTTTAAGGGGAAAGAACTACATTGAGCAAACAAACCACGTGTAACTTCTTTACAATCAAGAGGCGCGTCCATTCCTCGCCTGCTTAAGGGCTCAGTATCAAGAGCTTCCTGGCCCTAGGCCACCGTCTTGGAACCTTCTTTCTTCAAGTAAAAGCTTTTTGTCATCTACATTTTCAGGGTGGCCGAGAAACTGAAGACATGCCTGCAAAAGTCGCTGCATTCCTGCGATTCCAAAAAATATGGTACAGCCATGGGACATCTTAAGCGAATAGCTGACAGCATCGTTGACCTTAACTCACCGTCAATGCTTGGGGTGGGTCTGGGCAGTGGGTCTAAGGAAGCAGGGGCCACTGTCGGATTAGTCTGGGTCGCTGTTGTCGGCTGGTTCTCAAGCGCCCTTTGTTGAGAACTACGGAAAGAAGTAGATCAAATACTTTCTATCTTCGCGAATGCCGCCCGAGACACAGTCATGTCTGCATGTATATGTAAATAAAGAGGGCAGTAATACTCGCCACACGAGTGCTAAGTCAAGCGTATCTTATTTTGTTTATCTTTCAGTGATGCGTCGCTGTTTTCTTTTCATTTGTGTGCACATGTGTCAGCGCCTTTGAGTTGACGTTTTGTTTTAGTTTGAATTTCACCGGTAGGATAACCACACCTAAGTTGGCCAGAGTGGTACCGCATAACAGCGCGCCCAATGACGCAACCCACACGGCCACTCGGAGCGTCGAGTTATTGCGCTAGCAGCCAAGCCCACCTTCACTAAAAAAAGCTTAGTCCTTCTGGCCTTTTCGACAGGTGGCCCCCTGCCATGGTGGACAGGTGGCAACCTGCCACCTAGTTGTGGGCAACCTGCCCACGTGTGAATATATAATTTGGTCGCCATGTGAAATTTGCATATGGTTACACAAGAGAATACAGTTACTAAGAACTTAAAAGGTGTTTGCCACTGGCCCCGATGGGCAAGTTGTGATCACGTCAGAAGGTCCTGTGACCTAGGTGGAATGTAGGCCACCTGCTTATCCGCTCACAACGTCGCTCCGGCGACGGCGCTGGTTTTTCTGCGGAGCTGGAGCAATGCCTGATATGCATGCGTAGAATGACTGAATGACTGCAATAAACATTGTTTCATGTATCTACTGTGCTTCGTCCGTGCCATGCAAAACACACATAACACACATAATGCACTTGATATACCACTTAAATCTCCTAGCAATATCATGAACAGCAATACTTAATCACGATAAATGCAAAACGAAGATAAACAATGCAAAACAATGGTCAAACAGCTGCTAGCGCACCTAATTCGCATTGGGCCTAACTACGCAAATCAACCCTCACTTTTCTGATGATGATGATGATGTTTGATGGATTTTTATGACACAAGGGCGTCTGTGGCCGAAGAGCGCCATGTCACAAGGTATTTTCGATTACTGAAGTTGGGGTCAAAGACCCATTTTCCAAGCATTTAACCACTGATTAGTCAAGCACCCGGCCAGGGAAAAAGCTCGTACCTATTGCATCACCGGTGGGCACCCGGCGGCATTGGGGATCGAACCCCGCACCTCCCGCATGCGAGGCTGATGCTCAACTACTCGGCCACAGCTGCATTTTTCCTCGGAACGCAATTAATGTTAATACTCAGCGGAAAACATGCAGGAATGACTGGTAGGTGCTCAGCTCGTTTTTTTTTTTTCAAAATTGTCATAAACTATAGCGCATGGCTCGGCGGCAAGCATCGACCAATCTGCGTTATCCATCCAGCTCACTCTAGGGATATGGCCACAGCCATTCCTGATGAGATGCTGTGTTCGCCCGTATACTCAGAGTAGGCCTTTGTTTCCTAAGAAAACGGGGCACATAGATTCAAAATATTCTTTCAAGGAGTTCCCGCAAGGAAATGCAACAAGTGAGCGCGCACCCTCTGTCAAAAGTAATCAGTTCAAGAGGTTTTCTCGCGATCCGAGTAGTCAGGCATTGGGGAAGTATTTGCACTCGGAGTGGTGCATGCGAGTGTAATTCTTACCCTTACAAGATATGCAGCGCTTACATTGCATAACAAGCCACGCGCATGACTCAGAAGCGAATTCCTTAGGTTCACAGCTTTTTTACAGAAGATTCAGCTCACAATCAAGACAGCTGACAATCTAGATCACAGCTGGAGAGTTACTTTCCTTCCGTTCAAGCTAGGATGTGCACAAACAACAGCAATTGGCAGCTCAGTGACCTCGCACAAGGAATGTTTCATACGACTGGCGGCTCTTCGTAGTATTTCAAAACATTGTCCACATGTGTCTTCATGTTCGCCTTATGGCGATAAGCTTAATTACACTGCAAGTCACTCGCCCTTGGCATGTCACGGCGTAGCGCTGATGCACTTGTGCTATTGTGCATCGGATTTCTCAAGGCACAAGTCTGTTCTTTTACAGTTGATTGAATGCAGCACACTCATCGTTAACGACAAAAGAATGCCCCTAATTAAACCTGCAACCCACACTTCCTGCATAGCAATCGTGTTTCCATTGGACCATTGTGAAGAGATAAAAAAGGACACTGACATGGCCGCAACATGCCATTTAAGTAATAAAATATCCAACTGCACCAAAACATATACCCAGATGTTTTTGATAAAGGACTGTCAGGTTTTCCATCAGTCATTAAAACCCCTTTGAAAGAACAGGCATGCCGACGACCAGTGACAGACGCTTAGGGTGGTAGTGGGCTTGCATCAGAAGCACCATGCTATCTACCTTTTCTTTTCTGCTGCTTATCTGAGTATCTCCTTTTTCTAATCGACATGCATTTATTTCAACGGGCCTTTTGTCTCAGTGATAATGAGATTCTCAGAATCTCACGTGCTTGCCACGTCGAATGTTGCGCACACTTTGCGGTGCTTTTCGCACATTGTCTTGGCTATACAGCAGAGACTTGGCGCTATTGGTGGACATGACATCCTCATTCTACTTCTTTCGCGCAGTCGTCAGGATGTTCAAATCAAGCACAAAAATTTTACTCGTCGCATGGTTAATTCCGACTGGTGAGTGTTCAGGTTGGTTCTTTGTTTTGTTTTCTTATTTCTGTTTTTTGCATCTTGTCTGTGACGAAGCAACCAAAATTTTTCTATATTTTCACGCTCAGGACCTCGAAGTTCGAATCAGTAGAGACAAAACAGGAAGGCTGTGAAGTTGTAGCAAAAAGCGTTCCCTGACGTTCAGATTTCGCTATAGTTTGAACTTTAACCTCAGTCGAAATCTTTACTGGCTTAGGTACTCAAGATTATTGATATTTTTATCTGAACAGAATAAAACAGGCGCGCAGAGTAAATAAAAAACAACAACTTTCAATATAAGGAGCCTGATGTCAATATGCAAATTTTTCACGAGAGACAATCAGAGCGGTGACATGTTAACAGGCACGAATACAAAATTTGAAATGAACGAAAAATATTGGTTTTAGAGGGACACTGCGGACTCCTCCATCCTTATTTGTCACGAGAACTTTCCTGGTATCTTCAACAACGGAAGGCTCATTTATCACTAAGAAATTAAGACAAAAACTGAACATTGTTTCCCCGCAACTCAATTCACTGTTGTGACGTGAAGACCTACAAAGTACCGAGTCTCTGCTGTTCGCAACTGAATGATGGCTGTCTGTCCTACCCTCAGGTATCTGCGATACAAAAATTGTCTTGCAGTCACCGCAGTTTGCATGCTTAAACGGATGGAAATGATCGTACCTACATCATTTCTTATCTTGGCCTTTTCCAGTTTATAAGAGCTCCGTTTTCAATTGAATGTTTGTCTATCAAGACATAGTTATATATTGGTACCGGCCACTTCAAAGTAGTTCTCGGCACTCCACCAAACAGCTTTACTCATGTCGAGTTACACTGTATTCTCCCAAGCTAAAGCCGTATTGGTGGGAGAGTTGGTGTGACGTTATTACGGAAAGGCGCGAACAGTAAACGGTAGACGGAAGACAGCAATACAATGAAACGCCTTATCCTCACATTGGGATCACATTTGTTAGTGAAAATATGCGAAGAGACTATCAGGGAACCCTAAAATGTAGTAATGGTTTAGGCAGGCGCTTCTAGATGAAGGGTGCCTATTATCCCATAATCAAAAAATTGTAGGAGAACGAGCTAGTGCCAGGGTTCTGTGTTCCACTCTGACACATTTTAATGATGTGCGCAAAAGTGAATGCCAAACATCGAAAAAAGAACAAGCAGGTTTGTGTGAAGAAACATCGCCAGCAGCATAGTACTTACTTTAAGAAAGTAGTGTATGTCATTCCACTGGCGCATGGTGCTATATACGTTGGAAAAACGGACAGATGTTTAAAAGACAGATTGTATGAGCATCAGTGCATTACTGAAAATCAGCTTTCAGGGCACATACGTTCACTGTATGCCTCATAAGTCCTCCTCAAGGTTTGAAAACGGCCATGTTCTAGACAGGGCTGAAGATCAGTTAACGAGAAAAATACTAGAAGCCTTTGAAATAAAAAAGTGCGGTGAGTCATATGTCAGCGACCTCTCAGTGTGCGTACAGGTGAAGGAGCTGGCGCGCTTTGGACACGACGCCACACGACGCGTAAATGAAAAAGTTATATTCTGTGGCCTTTTTGCGAACTGAGCATGACGACACCGATTTTCTCGAGATGTATTGCTTGGCCGCGGTTATTTATTCTGTGCTACGAGAAACAAACTTTCAGTTGTTAGTGCGTCTATACTTGTGCGTCTCGTATTTTCGTGCTTTTCGTTGACCGTTTATTAAAGCGGGAGTGTTAAGCCTCCCGTTCAGGGCAAAACGCGGTGGTGTGTGAGAAGATGCGGATTGGTGGAAAAAGTAGCTACGTCAGAGGTAGAGCGGCGGATCAAAAAAGCGATTAAAATATAACATAAAATGTCAATATAAGGTCGTAACATCAACCAAACGTCATTATCACATGTAAGAATGTAGAATAAATTAGCTGTACCTTTAAAAAATTGGGTAGAGATGGGAATTTAATCTGTGATCCTTGGATATCAAGTGACACACCGCCCCTTGGCCGCCGAGGCATTTTTATTTTTAGTGCATGGAAGTACGACAACACTGACAAGCTTCTTGCCCAACTTAATCAGGCCGCGCCCTGTGAACCCTCCGTATGACGTCACACCAGCATCCTGCTATCACTCTGCCCACACACCGAAATTCCGGGAGACACAGGCGCACGCATCGAATAAAGCATGAGGTTTATCTTGCGCAGTACATTCCCCCCCCCCCCCCCCCCACCACACACACACCAAAACACTCTGCTATCTGAGCAGAGACTTCGATGAACGTGGCGGCTCTGCGTGACCATCTATCATGCGGCTTCTACAAAGGCCAAACGGTCCCTTAAGCATAAAATGATAACTGTAAACCTTAAACGTACATGCACATTACAACGAAGAAATCTGTTCTTTCGTTCCCATATTTCATTTGTGACAAGTGTTTGGTAAACGTAACTCAGTCTAAGTATTTAGGAATGACAATAACACAAAATTTAAATTGGGGCACACATATAGAAAGGTGTGCTCTAAAGCACACCAGAGGTTGTTTTTTGAGAAAAAAATTGGAGAATGCTACACGAGATGTAAGACTAATTGCATATAAAGCTTTTGTGAGGCCAATCCTTGAGTATGCGTCAGTAGTATGGAGTCCTAAACAGAATTATTTAAAGAAACAATTAGAAAGAGTTCAGAGGTACGCAGTACGCTTTATTTGCTGCCGATATCGAAGGACAGACTCAGTTACAGTTATGCTTTCTTCCTGTAACCTGGATTCATTAGAAATACGTAGAAAAAAAATCGCCTAAAGCTACTATTCCAGATGCTCCAAGGACAGATAAACATGCAAAAGGAAACATACATACAAGCGCCAGGCAAACGGAGTTCTAGAACAAATCATAGTCGGATAATTCAGCCGTACTACGCCCATAGTGAAGCTTTCAGAAATTCCTTCTTCCCCCATGTAATTGAAATGTGGAATGACTTGCCAAGGAGTGTTGTAGAACAGAATGATCTGCATGAATTTGAGCGATCTCTGGATGACCATCTGCTTGAATGTGCTATTTGATGCTTGAACGAATGTACTGTCTTCTGCTGATGTATTTAGTGACTGTGAATAATTCTATTTTCTACGAAGTTTTCATACCCTCCCTGTAAGGACCCTCACTTGAGGGTTAACAGTATTGTTAAGTAAATAAATAAATAAATAAAGAAAAGAATGTCCTCAAAAACATGGCATCACTACAAAAAACAAAGCAATAATCAACAGTGTCCGGCTGCTACAATAGGACAGAGTTCACTGACAAGGACGCAAAGTTACCCTTAGCACGAAGTCCCGTTTTGACAGGTAAGGTCGCCGTGTGAAGTTTAAAAAAGAAAGCTTTTGTGGCCGATTAAACCCGTATCCGTTGTACCTGCTTTAATACACTGTTGTCTAGAAAAGGAATGTAAGGCTGTTAATACATCAGTGAGAAAATAACGTCTCATTCTGAACTTATGTCCTCTCTTTTCTGATTTTGAGCAAGATGTTGGTTTTCTTATCATTTATTTTTTTTCTAACTGAAAATTGCCCTTTTCTATGCTGGAGCCATTTGCAGCGTCTGCAGGCCACTGTCAATCCGTGCTTGCTACAGATCAAGAGCGATGGGTCTTCTTCGGGACTTGGTTAAGACTCCATTTGGCGAGATAGACCAGGACACCAGCATGTAGCTAAACTGCAAAACGCAAAATACTCATTCTTTCTTATTTGCATAATGTCTTGGTCACGGAACCATTAATAAGCACTTTGGAATGTGCGCACTCCTCACGGATAATAATGCCTTTCTCGCGGTTCACAAGTGCAGGCGGAAGAAGCCGTACATTGATCATTTGAGATTTTGCTCCACTTGTGTCTTATCGACTAAAGTAAACTGTCGAAATTCCAAAAAGAGTCTTGTTACCACGGTACTGTCAGTCTGTAAGCGTTTATGAAAATTTGCAGAACTCCGCGAAAAGAATAAGACAGAGTTGCAAGAGAAGACCAACGTAGTGGGCAGTTTTTTTGTGTGTGGTGAGCGAGGTTTGTGTCATTCCTGCTTTATCTTTGGACGTGGAACTTAAAACATAACCGAGAATAGAAGAAAGTTAGTCTAGTAGAGTGCGTATCTTTCCGCGTCACCTGGTATTTGGCTTTCCTTCCAGTTATGCAAAATAATCGAAATGCACCAATTACCTTGCCAGAAAAGACTCATTTTTGGCAACACAACGAAAAACCCGCTGTTTAGTCAAAGTTTCCATTTATTTACATTTCGCACCATTCTTCCCCGCTTACCATGAAAACATGGGCACTCCAGGCGAGAGTTCTGTACATCGCCCATAACTCTGCAGCTCAACCAGAGAGGTGTCACAATACGTTGGATTTCGTGTAACTATTCCGACGTGAAGACACCCCAGCACTATAGCAGTGATGCCGTAGTAAATTTCTGAATTTAGGCAACAGCATTAGGTCTTCTTCATTATTCTTTGGCCACGAATAGACAATCACCTTATTGAACGTCTGTTCCGTCATCCAGTCAAACGAGGCGAAACCCGCGCTTCAAGAGGACGAATACTTACATTTCTGAAGGCAGCTGACCAGCAAAGCCAATCAGAACCACGCTTACGTTGGCACTTCTTCGCATTACGTTAGTATTGCCTGTGTGGCAGCCCCGGTTCCCACTTATGCCCAGTGTTCTCTTCGCTACCTATATTGAGCGCTACAGTCTATGTAGAAAACTTCGTGCGGGGAACCCCAAGGCACGAGTAATGAGACGAGCAGTGTGCAAGCCGTTTACCCGATGTCGATTCCCTAATCGCCTAGTGGCTCGGCAGAACAGCAAGCGCGGCTCGGCAACCATATCACCGTACTTGCAACTTCCGTACCGACATAGACGTAAGGACTCGCGAATCTATGCCTTCTTCCGACGTTTCGAGGACTGGTAGCGAAATTTGGAGAAAACATTAGAAAGTGATTCCACTTTGATCCGACACACGCACACGCGCACAGAGCTATCTGTCATATCTGTGTCGTATTTATCCATGTCTTGATAACAAAGCTACATATTTCTGCTTATCATGCACCAAAAGTGTCCAAGTGTCTATCCGTTTCAGTTCACTTATAGCTGACGAAACGTATTTTATGATGAGAACTTTTCAAACCGAATATTTTATGCATAAGGTGTTGTCTTACAGTTTTACTGGCAACGAGTAATAAAAGTCACTTGCCTTACAGACGCTTTCCATCGCAGTCTCATTGCATTTCCATCGTGAACGACTGTCAGCTCGAGCAACAACGAAATTTCACTTACCTCGAGGACGCCTACAAGGTATTTCACCGCGTGGTCTGCACTCAAGCGTCGTTTGAAGGTAAGCAAAGAAGCTGATAGGGATATGAAATCACAGACTCTTTGAAAGAAAGCTCTGCCGGTAATTCAGCCTCGGGAAAAACCAGGCCATGATCCGGGGCTTTTAAATAATGGCTCCCTGAGACGATGTACTACAACCTCAGAGAAACTGCCTACATTTGCGAGCACAACTCTGTTATATCCCTAACTATCGCAACAGTGTAAACCGAAACTATCGTGTCAACCCGTTATTTAGCGCAGCGCACAATAAAAACATTATGCTTGGATATCTTTCTAAAACTTTTCAGATGACTAGATTCCATCAAAATCAAGAAAAGATAGCTTCCAAACAAGCCAAACCTCCATGTGCCAGAAACTAGTTACACTATAGCGTGACTCAGGCTTCTACCTGTTCCCACCGATTAGTCTTCTGATGCATGCGTGTCCAGCCGTTTGTCTGCTGAGTCCTATTTTCACGAGAGCGAGTTGACGGGCTAGTTGGTATTGCATGGTGTAGGAACAGCGCTAAGAACAGGGCATAAGTGCTTCCATGTTTGACTTCTGTCCTGTTGTTAGCGCTGTTCCTACACCATCCTATTTTCAGCACTGTGTTTTTTTGCGAACGTGCTGTGTTTTTTGTTTTATATAGAAAGACTAATCATATCGAGCGCATCACAAAATGGTAGAAACAAACAAACGCTTCCCATAACCCATATCTCCCCGTGCCAGATATTATGAGACCACAAATTCTAGTCCAGCAGCCACGCATTTAAATAAAATATCAGGAGTGCAAACAACTATTTTTTTAATGAGCCTCAGTGCCTCGTTTGGACCACATACGTGCTGAGAAGGGTATTCTGTTGATAGTCTGCGGGTTGACTAATAAAATATCCTGATTTTATAAACAGTCTTTAGTGTTTATAAATCTCGGTCGTTTCATTACAGCGGATGAAAAAGCATCACTGCATTTTCGATTAGTAGTTCTAGTTTTGATAGAAGATTCGGGAGCGTTGAGTGGGTACAGCGAGCGTTGCAAAGGCCTGATAGAAGATCACCGAGTCTTTTGTCTTGCAATGATTTCGGTTCGGCTTACAATGACGGTTAGCAGAATCGCAAAACATTAGAAATTTTTTCTTCTGTATACGAGGTGTGCTCACGTCAAGAGAGAAAATTTAAACCTAGATCACCTGCGTACTACACCTTACTGTAAGGTGTTACCTTCATTTCCACAAGCATATTTTTTTCATTTCCTGAACGCTGCTGAAACTTATTCGGGCTACCAGGAGTTGTGATCATGTTGCATGAAAGCACTAAAGTTGTGTGACATGTGCATTGCTTTTACAAAAATAAATTATGGTAGTTGCAACGTTCCCAACCCCTTTAGGTCTTCGTAGCTTGTGGGATTGCCTGGACAGGCCAAGGAGGAAAAAATGCGACCGCAGTATGAACCTGCTATCCAGCCCCGTGATAGACGACGATATACAGCAATGCGAGTGAGTTTTTTTTCGTGTTTGCGTGTGTGTGCATGCTCGGGCGGGGGGGGGGGGGGGGGGGCTTTTTATTATAACGATGAACGATCAAGCCTCAGTTTTTCCCGCAAAACACGCAAATCATTACCTACAGTTTTATGCACTTGGTGCCATTTTGATGACGTAGCCTAATTCTAGGTAACTGAATTCATTATATAACAACGTAAAGTACTATGGAAAGTTCGATACCTTTTACCCTTGCCGACTGTATTGGAGAGCGGGGTTTTCGAAAGAATAACAATCACTACGCAAAAGAAAAAAACACATTTTATATTGAAGTAGATGCCATTAGATCTGCATACAATATAATAGGAGGATGCTATTGGCGATATCTCTACCATCCGCTCAGTCGCTATGCAACAACACAATCATCTCAGCTATGAAGCTGCACAAAATATTATTATGCAGAACTGCGACATCTTTTAGTTCGGACAAATTTGTGTCCCAAAGGTCTGCAAGCGCGTGATCCTCTCGTCCTCTCTCTCTTGCAGAATCGCTAGAAACTACCGTCAGTGTCTCGACGATGTAACACGTGACATCCCATCAGAGTGCGAGAAAGGTAAAAGAGCATTGAAGGAAATAGCCGCAGCAGCTACAGACATCATGTGCCGAAACTTGATGGACTCCCAACCGGGGTTGTCTAAGTCGCCGTCTTCAGCAACAGAAAAGAACACTACCCGTGCCCCGTTAAAAACAACCCCAGAATCAAGTTCGCGTCGCAGTGCCAATGCTCAAGGATCAATTTCTGCGGCAGTGCAGGAATCAACCAGCGATGCACTCGCTGGGACCATGAACTACATTGAGACGACTACAGGCTATCGTCCAACCTCGGCGTTACCACCCTGGTCATATGCCACACCTTCGCTGACATGGACAGCCGCAGTCCACTCCGCAGTTACTTTGTCACCTCCTACATATGAAGGCGTGCCTGCGAATTCGTCCTTAAATTTGGAGGGAACGAGGACTGGGGTAACTGTTGGGGACAACTCAACGAAGAAAGAGGAATCTCAAGAGCCGAGCGCAGCGTCTAAGTTTAGCATTGAAGCACCGGTGTTTGTTTTGTATAGCGCGTGTCTCTTGTATATGTTGCCTGATATATAAATTGTTTTTCGGTAAAGCGGGTGCTTCCTTCTTAATTTTTTTCTTCAAATTCGATGGCTTACTCTCTTACACAGCAAATCTCTGCATTACGATCAAACAGATAATTAATCGCTGCTTGAAAAAAATCGCATATCGCAGTAGTCTAAGGGAAAGTATAAAACATCATTATGCAAAGTATAATTTATGGCCGGAAGTCAGCTTCTTCCAAATGCTCATTTTCAGTGATCATGAAGCCGTGCAAACAAAGAAGAAGCTGCCTCGTGACAGCCATTAGAGGCTGCATTTTTCTGCCAGGATGGGTCCTGGAAATGCGCTGCTGTGTAGCTCTATATCAAGATACGTTTATTGAATAGGAGAGCAGAGAGGCCGGCCGGAAAGATGAATAGCTGGCTTGTTACTATATACTGGGGAAGCCAAACAGGAGAAGAATATGAGGCGTGATGGCTGATGATGTGGTGAGAAGAGAGATTAAATATATAACGGCACATTTGGTGGCATCACAATCGCGAGTCGAGGCCCGTGCCGCTCAAAAAGCGCGAAAGCACCCGCATCGCAAGCTGGCATGTTTCAATAAGATAACTGGGCATAAAATAACAGCATACCTCATGTTTCACCTACGATGATTTGCAATTTTTAAAAATAGGCTTTCTAAGTTGGAAGAGTGCCTTTTTTTTACATAGCATTGTCAGTGATCTAACGCATCAGAATGCAGCTAGGAGGAGCTAAATAGTAGGACCGATAATTAATATTGAATTTTAACAATTAAAGATCTTCTGTTTAATTGTTTGATTTGGCGGTGTTTAACGTCCCAAAGCGTCGTAGTGGGCCGCCGTAGGGATGCCGCAGTCGAGGGCTCCGGATAATGCCGACAACCTGCGGTTCTTGGGAAGTGCACTGACATCACACAGTCCAAGGCCCTCTAGCATTTTGCCTCCATCGAAGTTGCAACCGCCGCACCCGGGAACGAACACATGTCTTTTTGGTCAGCGGCTGAGCACTATAAGCACTGAGCCACTGCAATGGGCCCCGTAGTTATTGCGAGGCGGGTAGCCAAACTTAGGTAATATCCTTATCAGTTTCTAGAATTTCGAAAATGCAATTACCCTCGGCACTATGGCTCTGCAAATTTTGGCTATTCAGCATGAAAGATGATGATTCATCGTACCCTGATGAAGGACGGTCCACCGTCCGAAACCGTTGGTAAATAAAAGTTTCTTCAAGTGTACTTCGACTCTTTATAAGCTGTCGAGTAAGTTTTTCATCGGAACATATATATATATATATATATATATATATATATATATATATATATATATATATATATATATATATATATATATATATATATATATATATATATATATATATATATATATATATATATATATATATATATATATTAGGAGACAAGGTAAGGGAAATGAGGGGCTCGTTCTGTCAAATATATGAAGGAAGCCTACAGTCTACGAAACCATGGTGTATAGAGGAATGTTTCTATCTTTTTATTTGTAGTGCTGATTAGTGGGAGAATAATACTTCGCTCAATCTGTCGCTTAAAGAAAAGTACTTACAAATCAGCAGAAAAAACAGCCCCGCTGCCGGTGGGATCCGAACCCACGACCTCCGAATACCGCGTCCGGTGCTCTCTCTCTCTCTCTCTCTCTCTCATATATATATATATATATATATATATATATATATATATATATATATATAGAGAGAGAGAGAGAGAGAGAGAGAGAGACAGAGTAATGTCTGAACGGCAATGGTCCCGCTCGTGGTTGGATCAAATTGTATTCCAGTTCTATTCTAATTCTATCCTATTCCTTTATAGCTGGTGCAGTTGTAGGTACTATTACTGGCTAGCATTTTGTGTTCTCTCGTTTTTGATGACGTCACCCTGTTTCTACCAATCGCAAGTTTTGTAGCGCTACTTCTCGGGTGACGCCCTGTTTTGATGCCGATGAGCCATCTAATGCTTTCGCATTAATAAAGCTTGACAGTTCAGTGCTTCCGTCCCTGTCGTCCACCACCGTTTGTCCATTCTTGTAGTTGTTTTGCGCTGGTTCATCAAGGATTCTTTCAGGTACAAGGAAGAAAAATGCGGAGTAGGAGGAATCAAATGGCAACGACAGCGATGGCGACACGTCCAGCCGGTAATCTCCGAAACGCGCGGTATTTTTTTCATTCCCACTGGTTTCTGTGGCAACCTTCTCCGCTGGCTTGGACACAATCACGCAAGTTGTTTCTCGCACATCCAACCATTTATTATACAACCATCGCATCCTCATTACTCTGGCTGTTCCCAGACAATTGAAGTCCCAGTCGAAGTGCCAAATTGAGATACTGATCGATTGTGCTTCACGTTCTGGAGCGAAAGGTTTGATTCTAGAACGCTCCGGAAGCTCAGCATTCGTTTGAGGCGGGGAGACGAGCAAGCTTACTGAGGATCAAGACTTCTTCGAACACTCGGTGAACGCACAAAAATGGACCCAGACATTTACGGCATTTTTGGGGGAATTTCCATAGCAGAAAAAGCTGAAATGCTTAGAATAGGAAACAAATCAGGCCATCACTTTTATTTTAAGGTAAGTAAGTTCCAGGTAAGTTTGCGATCAACTGCCGATTTACAGTGATCGGTGCGAACTATTGGTGCCGATTATTATTTCGCATATTCGGCAATCATTTTCAAATCAATTTGAAATGGCACTGTTCATTCTACACGTCTTCTGTGTGTGCGCGCAAGCGCCACTGCTTCTCAAACCGGCACAGGCTGCATTGTTACGAAATACTAGAGTTAATAAGTCCATACACATGCGAAGAATCCCCCTTGTGTGACCATATAACGAAAAGTAATTAGACAATTTGCCTTTTTTCCTCACTGCCCTGACGAAATTTTTTTCGCACTGCCCGTTTTCTCAAGGCCTTTGGCAACGTGTCACACGAGGCCATACTCACTAACCTATCAAGGCAAAATCCAGGATTCAGAACCTTCAATTACCTGAGATCGTTTTTGGACCAAAGGACGGCAGAGATATCGCTCGGTGGGGTGATCTCGGATCCTATACGCATGGGCTGTCGGGGGACCCCGCACGGCTCGGTACTATCGCCGTTCTTATTTAACCTGGCCCTCGTAGAATTACCACAACACCTAGAGGCAATCCCTAATCTCAGACACACTTTCTATGCCGACGATAGTACCCTCTGGATTACGACAGGAAATGACGGGGATATAGAAGAGACCCTACAAAGGGCCGTCGATACCATAGATTCCTACGTTAAAACGGTAGGACTAGAATGTTCTCATCCCAAATCGGAGCTCCTAATTAAAAGAGACATGCCGAGAGGACAGAAATCCAGCCTCCCGCCAGCCAGCATAAGCATACAAGTGCAAGGAAAAGTAATTAGACAAGTGAGTTCCATCCGAATCCTTGGAATGATAATCCAAGAGAACCGCCAAAATACCGAAATAATCGAAAAATTAAACGCCTCAGTTCACCAAACCATTAGATTGATCCGACGCATAGCGAACAGAAGAACAGGAGTTAAGGGAAAAAGATCTATGTCGGTTGGTGCAAGCCTTTGTCATCAGCAGGATGAATTACGCCCTCCCCTATCTACAGTTATAGAACGCTGAGAAACTCAAAATTGAAGGACTCATCAGGCAGGCCTACAAGGCAGCCCTAGGTCTACCAGTCAACACCTCCACTGAGAAGTTACTGCAGCTCTGCCTACACAACACGCTAGACGAATTGACTGAGGCCCATCGTAGAATGCAAGAGCTCAGGCTCACTAGAACCAATGGGGATAGAGAAATCCTAGAAAGGCTCGGAATAAACGCGGAACCCCTCAACGCGGATACTCGAAAAATCCTGTCCAACCTCCGAACTACAATCACGGTAAAACCATTACCGAAAAATATGCACCCCGACGCAAGGCCAGAGCAAAACCCCTAGCTAAGAAACTTGAGGGCCGGCAGGACGTAGTCTACGTAGACGTGGCAGATTACCCAACACCTGAGAAATTATTCACGATAGCCGCGGTGACCGAGAAAGGCCAACTCATAGCGAACGCGACAGTACGCACGAACTCTTCAGAAATAGCCGAAGAAGCGGCAGTCGCCTTGGCGTTGACAAGCCCGCGAGCAGAAGTGATTGTCAGCGATTCGAAAGCAGCCATTGGCAATTTCGCCAAGGGCAGAATATCTCCCATCTCCTTGGGAATTCTCAGGAATTACCGGAAAGACAGGGCAGACGTGGAATTGGTTTGCGTACCGGCTCACTCGTCACACCCGGGGAACGAGGCAGCCCACGATAAATCTCGAGGATCTATCGGCCGAGCTGAGGACGCTAACTCGGACGTCGAAATGACGAGAGACGGCCTTAATACCTACCATGAGATTACTCAGCATTATAAACTAGAAAGGCTAACCTTCCCTGCTCCGCATAAAAGCCTAAACAAAGAACAGGAGGTACCGTGGAGACAACTTCAAACAAAAACTCTCCCTAATCCAGCTGTCCTAAGCCATGTGTACCCGGATAGATTTAAGCCGGAGTGCAGCAAATGCGGCGGCAAAGCCACCATAGACCACATCGTCTGGGGCTGTCCGAGAGATCCCCCACCAATATCGCTCAAGAGGCTAGCGCTCCCGGGCCCATGGGAGACCTTGTTGCTCAGCTCCGACCTGGAAACCCAAGTACAGGTGGTGACGAGAGCCGAAGAGGTCGCCGCCAGTCTCCACTGACGGCCACCTAACAAGATCAACAAACCCATTTATAACCCATGCCGATAATAAACGTTTTCCAATAAAAAAAAATCTCACTGCCCGCCGCAATGTAGGCTTGCAGTCGATGATGCGAACCTATGCGGCGCCAGTGCAGGACCGCTCGACACTCTTGCAGTCATTACGAGTGTTTTGCTGCATAGTATTGACTTGACAGCCTGGTGAGGGAAAATCTGCGTTCATTAGAACGAATGGAAGTCTTTGCACACTTTTATGCACTGGGTATTTCCCCAAGGTTAAAACGAAACTACTGGGTTTCTGGGGATCAGTTCAGCGAATGACTGAAATTTGCCAGAGATAGATTTTGCGCTCTGGAAACCTGAGTATAGTAAGCTGCTGCCGATTGCCACGCAAGAAACGTTACTACCAGACGGCGGGTGTTGGTCGTTCCGACTACAGGACTAATCAGGAGCAGGAGATGAAAGCCCGTTTCTACGTCACGGTAAAGACATATGGTATCTAGATGGGTAACCGAATTTCTAAACAGAGGATATTTTCCTGAAAATGCTGGAAACAGAAACACACAATAACTAGGATCCTCTAAACCCGGACCTTCGCCGCTGAGGTAACGCCGTGATGGCGGGTTTAAGCGCCAGAAATAATTAGTGCACGTGGAAGAAGCTGGTGCTGCTTCTTTTCTATGGAAAGGTGAGTATGGAAAGGGGAGTTCCACCTGTTGCGTCGCTCATTTTTGAGAAAGAACTGGCTGAGACTATTTTGTGCTGCATTATTTCAGCAGACGGTTTATATGAGGAAGACAACGCGGCGAGTGGCGTGGTGTAGGCGGACAATCTGCCTTGTGGAGCACATTTAAAAGAACCGCCTGCCAACCGAGCGGAGCGTGACGCAGCAGTCTGGCGCCATCTATGAGCGACCAGCGGTACTCTCGTTCGCTCGGTTACACCGACGTCGGCGATGGCGACCGCGACGCGGCTCAACACACGAACGCGCGCTTAAAAGCTGCACTCTGAAGCTGTAGAGAAGCAACCTAGGTTGGAGGTGGGCCACCTAGGTTACGTAACTTTGTGACGTCAGCACAACCTCCCCACTGAACTCTAAGCAAACTGCCCACTATCGCAGGTAGCAGTTAAATTACTGATTTGTCGTGAGAGTGTGCTCGGGGAGAGCAACCTGGGCGCCACAAGCCCTAGCGGTGGCAGCACTTGCCGTCGCAGGCAAGCGGCGCATCCCTTAACCGCTGCACTAAAACGCCAGGAGTGACATCAGCACTCCCAGGGATATGTGAACGTAAAGAAGAGAGTGACTGAATCCGCATTTGAGGGCATTATTTTTCTTTTCTTTATTTATTTTTATTTTACACCATGCGGGCTTTTACATGAAGGGGGGGGGGGGGGGGGTACCATATGTGAATTAACAGAAAAGTCGTTGCATGGCGTTTTGAAGTGACTGGGGTTGAGTGAATAATGAAGTCTGTGGGAAGATCGTTCCAGTCGATGGCAGTGTTTACTAAAATTAGTTGAGACGGGTCGTTTCTCGGGCATGTGCTGGATAAGCGGTCATGGCATGGGTGCGGCTGGAGGTGCGGTAAATTGGCATCATGACTGTAGTGCTAGGTGATAAGGCATGATAGTATTTGTGAAACAGCAGTATAGATATTTTTCAGCGCACTTGTAGGCTTGGAATGCCGACCTTGACATTTAGATTAATTACGGTTGTCACGGGAGTAAGCAGAAAACATAAGACTGGCAACACGGTTTTTAATTGATTTGATAGTAGCGACTGGGTTATGATGACGCTGGTCGCATATTGCGCATGAGAAATCCAGTTTGGGCCTCACAACGGTTACGCATGCTAGATGTTTTACATGAGAAGGCGCACGAGTTAGGTTACATTGAAGGAACCTAGGAGTGTGGTTAGCATCTTTATTAATATTTGTTAGTAATAACGCCTAAATATTTTAATGATGAGACTGAAAAGATAGCGGGCCCATGCCGTAAGTAGTTGTGGGAAGGATAGCACTGACGTCTGTGGAAGGTAATTAGAGCTGTTTTGTTCCCACTGAGAATCATTAGCCAATTTTGACGCCATTCGTCGACTGTTGGGAGAGGGTTTTGAAGAGCGGAATTGTCAGTAGGGTTACACAGAGTGTTTTACCTAAGACTTTACACAGTTACTTAATATAGGCTTTTTTCGGTTATAAGACGGTTTTTTTCTGGGGGGGGGGGGGGGGGGGCATTGGATTGTCAGCGGTGTAGAACATCAGAATGCAGCAAAAATGTGCTAACTTGCAGGCTGGCAAAATAATGTTGAATAGTGAACTTTTAAGCTATTACAGTTAGGCTGCTTAATTACTGACAGACGTGTAGCTCATCATAAGTAATACCAATACCAATTTTTAGAATTTAATAAATGTGGCTACCCTCCGCGCTGTGGTCCAACAAATTTTGGCTATTTCGACAAGTGCGTGCACTGAAAAGGTTGCTTTACCTGCATGCTTCTCAAAAGCGGATGGGTTTTGCCGGGAAGTACCCAAAATTTGTCGGTCCACAGCGCCGACGGTAACCGCGTTTTCGAAATTCTAAATATTTATATGGACATTACTTTCGGTAGGCTACAGGCCCCTTAATAATTAAGGAGCCCAGCAGTAGCAGTTCAGCAGTTACTATTCAATATTAGTGAACTAGCCTGCTTGTTAGCACGTCTTAGCTGTATTTTGACGTATAATATCACTGACAATTCTTCGTCAAAAAAAAAAGGCCTTAGAAATCAAAAAGCCTATTTCTAAACATTGCGCAAAGTCTTATGTGAAGCACACTTATATGGGACGGTAAATAACGTAGACATCGGCGAAAAGACCGACATTAGAAGAGATGCAGTTGGATGCAGATGCTTTATCGTAATCAATTTAGGCTCTATATATAGGGCTGGTTATATTGTACGCATTTCTCTATGACCTGATTGATAGTGTGAATGTTCTGTTGTGAAATATACTTTACAAAATCCTGCCTGATCATTTGATTTATTGAAGTCTAAGGTTCCCCTGACACTATTAGTGATTATCTTAGTAAATACCTTGTAAACAACGGACAGCAGGCTTATCGGTCTGTAATTTTTCCAGTTTTTGACGTCTCTATTCTTAATCATTAAGATAATGTTAGTGTTCTTTGAAGCTTCTGGGACGCTCGAGGTCATAAGGTATTGTGTATTCAGTGTGGCTAATTTTTCTAGCACATTACCCCTCCACCGTTCCACAGATGTACTGTAACTGATCCTTACCAGCTGCTTTCGCCCTTTGAATTGCTCCTGAGGCTTTATTTACTTCCTCTTTCTTTACTGACGGGATGAACCATTGCTGTCTGCTACTGCCTCTCTCATTAGCCTGATGAATAATTTGGCTACTGTATAAACTTGTGTGAGAACTCTTCGGCTACTATAACTATCTTATACATATTGCTAACAACATTGCCATCTTTGTCTTTTACCGCATACATCTGGTTTTTACCTATGCCTAGTTTCCTCATTACCGCTTTCAGGCTACCTCCATTCTCCAGAGCATGCTCTATTCTCTCCATATTAAATTTCCTTATATAATGCGCCCCCCCTTTGGCACTTATATAGTTACTTCAATAGTTATGTTGTTTCTATTGTCTGTAGGGTCAGCCGCCCTCTTGCATTGGTGTTTCTTAATCTCTTAATCACATCTTTCGTCTCCTGAGATAGCTTGCCGGTATCCTGTCGAACCATCCTACTGTCTACTTCTAAGGCGCACTCCATAATGATTGTCCTGAGATTGTCGTTCATTGTTTGAGCGATAATTGCATGAAAGTGAAATAACCGGAAGAATAGGATTGAGGTGCACAGCTTTTGTCCGGTTCACTCAGAACATGGATGGCAGTTTACCGTTATCGCTCAAGAGCAAAATATATAACAGCTGTATATTCGCAGAACTCTCCTACGGAGCAGAATTATGGGGCTAACGAAGGTGGTAACCTAAATTAAGGACAACAGTGCGATCTATGGAAAGAAAAATGATAGGTGCAACGTTAGGAGACAGGAAGACGGCAGAGTATATCAGGGAACCAACGAGGCTGAGTGAAGTTCTAGTGAAAGTAAAGAGGAAGAAATGAGCTTGGGCAGGGCATGTAATCCGAAGGCAAGATAACCGCTAGTCGCTAGGGGTTGCGGACTGAATTCCAAGAGAAGGCAAGCGTAGCAGAGCTCGGCCGAAAGTTATACGTGGGATGATGAACATTACGAATCTTGGGCGGAGAGTGCGGTCGCAGTTTGCAAAGAACAGGGTTAATTGAAGAGATGTAAGAGACCTTTGCCCGACATTCAGCGCAGTCAGGGTTCCGCTGCTGCTGCTGATGATGATGCGTGCGCACTAGTGGACCAGCGCTGCGTATATTGTTTCGCGATGAGAAACATATCGTCTGATTAACCAAACGATGGTGTCATCTGGCAAAGTGACTCTTTGGCAAAGTAGTTCTGGCAACCTGGCAAAGTAGCTCTGTGACCGCACAGAAGACTTTGCGCCGGCAATATGGCTGACTAGCACCCAGCCACACACGCATTTGGTCCTTGTCTGCTCGTCCATTGCCAGGCGGCAATATTATATAAACTCACTCAATTTCTGCGCTCTGTTGTCATGAACATTACAGCCAAATAATTCAGTTGATATTATCAATATTTAATAGAAAATAATAGCAGCAAACCTTCCGCCGCCACGCTTGAAAGTAGGGGAGCCCTTGCCGACGAATTTTTCAATCTCGCACCATCCTCCGTGTCACGCGTCAGAATAAGTCAGCTAATAAATTGCTATTGTTCAGATTCTTTGGGACGTCACGAAGTCGCCGTGGTTGCGACCAGTCGTCCGAGCAGCTCGGCAGGTCAAGAAGGCCAACCCCGCATAGAATTACCGCGTGCGAGTCGGCAGCATGGCGGTGTTGGTGGTGGGTGGAGCCAGCTGATGAGTGCTGAACTTTGATCGCGTAAAGAGAAAAGACAGAGAAAAGCGTGAAAGCACTGAAATTGTAATTTTAACTGCATATAACTCCGCTACTACAAAACGCTTTAATAAAAATTTTTCCTGGAAGACTTTCGTGCAGTGGCCTCTTTAAACATCCCAGGCATAACGCAGCTTTGTTAAATGTATTGCACCTCACCGCCCGCCATGGCTGTGACTGCTCATCGATAGTTCGCTGTAACACCCGATTTACCCGAATGTAAGGTGACCACGATTGTAACGCGATGGTAAACTTTGTGGGCGCGAAATAAGAGGAAAATTATAGCTATACCTAAGTCACCTGAAGGGTAGCCTTAGCATTAGCTTCCACATTTGTCGCAGCTTCTCTTGCAATTAGTGCTTGTATTTCTGTCGCTTTCTCCGCAATTGTCGGTTCAGCAACCGCCATTTTCGGGCAGCATGCTACAGAAGCAGCTATCCGCTATGCTGTGATGGTGCTGACATTTGCACATATACGATTTTTTAATTTTGATTCTCTGTTTAGGTGGCTGTCTAGAAACTAGGTTGCTCACAGCGAGGGGGACAGGTTGCGATGATGTCACAAAGTCATGCAACAGCTCCTCGCCCGATCTTTATTTGCAACCTATCACCGTGGGAAAGCTGTTTAATCTGGTGGTCAGGTTGCTGCCTGCCCCGTTGGGCAGGTAGTGATGACGTCAAAGCGTCACGTCACCTCTCTCAGCCAGTAATTGTTATTTTGCATGTCAAAACGTCACGTCACCTCTCTTAGCCAATAATAACCTCGTCACTGCGTTGCAGTGACGAGGTTTTCGCCTGCCGCGGTGGGCATGTAATTGAGAAGACGTGACAAAGTAACCTGACCCCTCTAGAACATTCAAGGTAGGACTGCTTGTGATGATGTCATAAGGTTACGGAACCTCCCTCGACTAATCAGCAAAATTCGTGACACCAGACATCGGCGCGGTTTTGGAGTGACAACTCTAATACCACCGCCTTAGAAGCACACGCTTGTGACGCGAGAGTCGACACTGTGGAAGCGTAAAGGAACAAACGAGACAACAGGAATGCACCAAGAGCAACGATGGCATAGTGCAAGAAAAGATGAGTAGAAATGTACGAAGGAAAGTACCTCAACAGATAGCTATCATGTGCCCTTGTTGTTTGAAGAAAGTAACACAAAAGATTGCCACTTAAGACCGATACCAAGATAAGTACAGAGTCGCGCAGGGCCGTCACCGCGTAGATCATACGCCTTAAGGAGCTCGTCGTAAAAAAACTAACCCCCCAGCCGCTCAACCGAGCGAACAGACATGCCTCCCGGAAGTCAATGGCCGGTCTCGGGACCGTATAAACGAGTAGCCTTCTTGCTCACCACCGTCGTATAAATGAGTGAGTTCGTTGTTACGGAAAACTGCGTCATATAGCGACACCGAGGAAAATAGGCAAAGCGGCTTTTCGCCACCCGTCTCGTGCACCCCAAGCTTGTGCAATAAACGTGCGGCATCAGTGGCGCTGCGAGCGTTGAGGAAGTCTGCCCAACTTTCAGATAACGAAACGAAGACGTTTACAATCCTTTGAGTCACGCATATTCAATCGCATTTCCTTTGGAAGATGCGTAGAGTGCGGGCTCGGTACGCAGATTCACCGTCCCCGGTGATGAGTTTTTGACTCCTCGACCGCTGCTTCGATATATGCTGAACGGTACTTGCTTCTCAGAGCTTGCGTTGATTGACGACTGCGACATTTTGTATCCCGAAGTTCAGGCTGATATGCATGACGCATCAACCAATACGCGAGTAAATACGGCATAGTGTGATTCTGTTTCCACACAATATTCGATTTTAAAGCGTATGCTTTATTTTAATATGAGAGGTGACCTTTCACTGCCATTTTTGGTTAAAAAAAAACTCCTTTTACGTTTGAGTAAACACGGCTAAAAGCGCCGACCACAGCCCACCTTGCGCCTTTACAGTTACTGTATCCAGTAACTCTATGGGCCTTCCGCTCCAGGCGCCATCTGCCCGCGTTCAAAAGAAGTACGACGAGCTACGAACAAGTTCTACTCGGTCCGGTCGCGCTGTCGGGAAGGATTTCAATACTTTAATAGTTCTTACGCCGTGGTTTTTTGTGTCCACTGTACTAACACTATCGGAGTTATCGGCGCAGTTAAGCGGGTTTGTTTGTGAGATATTTAGTTTTTTCGGGACGGTCTTTTGAGAAGCCAAATATCACTTTTTTTATTTCAGAGTCCAACACAGTACCCTCCGGAGATTGATTTCCCAGCGCCTTTGCCGAAAAAAGTTGGCTACACGGCCCGAATTTTTGTATCCATGAGCGATTACGGGTACGTGGAAAATACGTTCATTATCGCTACAGGCATGCCTGAAATTTCAGCGTCATTACGATCAACGGTCTAGCACACTACTTCCCCAGAGCGGCGGCCTTTATTACAGCGGAGTTGGACAGTGGCAGTGGTGGACAACAAAGCGGACATTCAGCAGAATATTCATAGGTCGGTACTTTCCAAAACATATTTCTCGTTCCTGGTGACTCACAGTCAGTAGCCGACGTGACCTCCTTGAACAAGAATGGATAAGTTGAGCAAATCTGGCTCGATGCGAGCACCGTTGCAGGCCGAGACTGTGTGCCATAAAGAGGCTTTAACGCATCGCTGCACCGCCATCCACGCCTTCATAAGACGCCTCCGAGAACTGTGCTATATTGCTAGAGCAAACTGCTCAAAAAGACGCTAAAGAGTAATACAAAGTGCATAAAATTCCAAGGTTCCAGCGTTTAGAGACCAAACACGTATATGTTTTTCGGGAACGGGGCTTCGGCAAGCCTAAGGAAAGCGAGAAGCTGTAGTGACACCATTCAAAACCTTCTGTAACTTAACTAGCCCAGGGAACCTTTGAGCACCTCGATTGGCTCGGAGCTTTCACTTATAACTACAAAATACATCACGACCCCAAAAACTAGATCGATCCGCCACAACCTCACACACAAATTAAACGAGTTTCCATTCCGTACTGACATATTCAAATACTCATTTTTTCCTCGAGCTACACGAGAATGGAACAATCTAGACATAGATATTACTAACAGCTCATCATTAGATGCGTTCAGTGCCCTGATTATAGATCAGCTGTTTGTTTCCCAATAGTTGTTCTCATTTTCCACACTTTTCTGCCCTGTTTATTTTTACCGTTTTGTTTGTGCCTTGATTGAAAATACAACACTAACTGCAGCCGAGTTCCTTTTTTTGGTATGCTTTTCATCATGTTTGCCGCCTATTATTTGTACCTCAACTTGAATTCTCTAACCGATTTTGTAACTATTTTTGCCATATGTTATTGTTCAAATTGTTTACTATCAACATGTGCACTACAACTGTATCATTCAGAGCCCTTCCTGTTACAGTCCTTGATGGGACTTACAGTATCAAATAAAAAAAATACGATTAGGAGTAGTGTGAAAAAAGAACGCAGTGAGGCGAGAGCGGTTTACGTACGAAAATGTTATGCGCAGCTCGCTTCGCCAGCCGTACAATCAGCCTGGGCTAAGCAGTGTTGCATAGCAACTTCATAAGTGCCACACATTAAGCACATTCCATGATGAAGCTCCATCTGGACAGGGAGGCTTTATTAACCTGAGAAAACAGCTTAATATCATGAAAGGTGATCAACTGTCCTGCGCGGTAAAGAGTATGGTGCCGCTATCTGTTGAGGAATATCCAAACCAGGTGTTGTTTGGCAACACGAGCAGCCACATTTTCATTCTTGTTCTCTCATTCGCAAATTGAGCCCGGAGGAATTGAGTTTATAAAATACATGACAGCGCCGCTTTTCGAGGGCTTGTCCGAAGAGGAAATTGGGTCGTACTGCTATTCGCGCCATTTTTTTTTCAGCGAAACAGTAAAGATTCGGAGCAAGGCAATGATAGCGATCATGTTTTCCCATCAATTGGCTTGACGAGCGCAGCTCCTCGTGAGGCCATCCGGCCGCCCCCACGTCTCGCAGCCGGCCATATTGCGGTGCTGTCAAGATGACATCACGCCACCGTGACAGCACCTTGATGCGGGCAACCAAGGGATGTCGCAGGGTGACGACGTTTCGCGTGAACACGAAATGGTCATGTGATGTTTTACGCCAATGCACTGACGCCACAAATGAGCCACTTACGTCCCAAACGCATGGGGGCATTACTTCGGCGGCTAGTCAGTGTCTCTGCTTGCGGCGGCAGCAGGGGCTCAATTCTGGCGCTTGGAGCTAGACTACGCAAGAAACAGAGATATTGGACGACTCGATCAGACTCAGAGTCGGCGCCGAAAAACCTTGCAGGTGGGGAACGATGGCGACCAGAGACTAACCGCGTAATAGTGGCGATTTCCGCATTAATCTGCGCTGCTGTACCTCCAATAGGCTGCATAGGCATGGCCCGTTCCTGCGAAGGCAGAAGCGCCGCTTTTCTCCTCGCACCATTCTCCCCCTGTCTCTGCAGTAAGTGTACATCGCTACTTATTAGGACAATTAGCTACGGGCAGGGGATAATTATGCGAACATCAAATATCACACCACACCCCTGTCTGGAGACGCCAGTTCGTATGCCCTTAGGTGTTTGGTCGCACTATCCCGCGGGCGCCGAGCGACAACGCCGTTGGAGGAGAGCCTGCCTTATTTCAAGCCTTAAGAGCCTCGCTGTATAATGCTGCTGGTATTCCTAAGTGGCACCGTATCAGTGCAGCGCAGTTTCTTTTCTGAAAACCTTTTCCTTGAGCGCCCCTTTAAACCAGTGGTCGAAGTGATCCTAGCCACCCCTAGCTTACGGCGCTGTGCTCACGTGGCCACCTGATGGTGGAAGCAACCCTATATGATGGTGCAATGGCAGCCACGATAACAGAGAAAGGGTCGTATTTCAGGCTAGAGGCGTATCTCTTATGGTTTTGAGTGGTCTCCTGGGGAAAATTTCAGCGCACGTTCTGAGCGCTGGCCGAGCGCACGCTGCAGCTGGCACGACTTCAAGCGCGGAGGCGTGAAGACGCGAAAGGGTATAGAAGCTGCGCGCATAGCCTGACGAAATACCAGTTGCATTATTAAAGCCAACGAAGAACACATGCGCGAAAACCTGTTACTATCGACATTTAGTACGAATGAGTAGCAGTAGTAGCAGCAGCAGCAGCAGTGTGAACAGGAGGAGAAAAGTTACATCACATAGCTCAACTATTAAGCTAAATATTACTTCTGTTAAGCTATGACACTGCTCTCAGTAGAATTTAACCACAAGTTGAACCAGAGATTAGCTTACCTGCTAATGTTTATTCTTTCCTGCTTCTCTTTTCAGATATTATCCACCCACCTGGGAAGGCAAAAACATCGATGACATCAGGTATAGAGAAGGGCCAGGAGTGGGACATCGGTAAGGAGAACTTGTAAAGCCTATCATAAATAAGGAGGTTCCGAAGTCAGTGGCTGTATTGGGACCTCCTCATTTAATATATCAAATGAAACATGGGGCAGCCGCCGCGAAGGCTTAGCGGTTATAGTGCTCGGCTGCTGACCCGAAACACGCGGGTTCGATCCCGGACGGCATTTTACTGCAGGCGAAATTCTACAGGATAGTGTGCAGTGCGATGTCAGTGCGCGTTAAAGAACCCCAGGTGGTCGAAATTTGCAGAGCCCTCCTGTACGGCGTCCCTCATAGCCCGAGTCGCTTTGGGACGTTAAACCCCGTAAAAACAAAACCAAAACATGTGGCAGCTCGCGTTGCATGAAATAAATGTATTGTGAGCACCTTTCATGAACTTCATCCACATCTGTGACTATCCATCATCACCCTTCGTTTCACGTGAACTTCATCCTTATTTGTCAATTATGATCATCAACGCTCCTTCGTGGATTCGTTCTTCGACGGCTTTATTGGCAGTGCCAGTAAAGCTCGGACGCTCAGCTTACAGTATTACTGCTGAGTATATGCAGAGTATACATCATAATACAGAAACATAAAAGGACAGTAAAAGCTATTAAGAAGGAAACAAAGCATGTACCGTTATATATGAATTCGTCGAACACCCTAATAAAATTTCAGAAAAGTTTTGATAAGTTAGAAAGGTATACGTAATGCAAGAAAAAAAATGAAAAGAACAAGCATTCACATTGATGGTGTTTTGCTAAGGATTCTTTCCCAAAACCCTGCCTTGTGGTTACAGATTGAGTTAGCCTTTATTACTTCAATCGAAGTGGTCCAGACTCCAGAAAGCACATGATGAGATATGAATTGACTGTTTGCAGTAATTAGTTCGTGCTTTGGGCAGGACGACATTGTTATTACGTGCAAACCTGGTTATGTTGACTTTTACAAAAGGACACTACGGGATGAGAACAAGAATATTTAAGCTTAAGCATAGTTAAGAATAGAATAAGATTGTGCATAAGAATACCAAGAGAACGCCTAACATGCTGCGATACAGAGAGCATGTTATGTTTGTGAACAATTAATGCAGCACTGCTGTAAAAAGAACTGTAGGTGAATACTGACGATTCTGCATGAGCGGGCAGACAGCACTTTTCAAGCGTCCTCCACTACCATCCATTTGGTTAGATGTTTTGAGGCATACAGGCAGGCAGGCAGGTACATAGGTAGGCAGGTAGGTAGGCAAGTAGGTAGGTAACGACTTTAATGATCCATGAAAGAACCAAGTGAGGTGGGAGGGGAAAAGAGGAGGCAAGACGACGATGGGCCCTCGGGCCGATCTATATGGCCCGGCACGTTTGTGCTTTTGCGACCCCTCGGGCCCAGGTCACTCTCAGAAACTGTATCTTTGGCAGCCTCCCATTGCTCAACATGTCCGGATCCTTGCCAAGGGGTCTTGGCTTTGTTCGGGCAGTTCCGAACGATGTGATTAAAGTCGGTGCTAGGATACAAGTGGCAGTGAGGAGCGGTTTTACCGCGTGTTATAATGCAGAGAAGGAAAGGAGTCGTGACTGTGGCCATTTGAAGTCTGCGCCACAAAGACTAGTCGCTTTTGGGAAGCGTTTTATGGTGTGGAGAGTACCTACGGCGGGAATTTGTATAAAGCAGGGTGACGTCGTGGTAGTTGAGATTCCGATGCCTGGGACTGCGATACTAAGGCAGGTCGCGCTAAGCCCGGTTGACGAGTGCTCGGGCTTGGGTGTGAGCGGCCGTGTTGCATGGGTGTTCGCTGTGGGCAGGGACCCAGAGGAGGGTGATGAGGCGATTTGGCGGAGGAGGTTGATGCTCGCATTTTTGCAGCCAGGAAGTGGATTTTGCGATTGGAATAATTAGTAGTTGCTGTTTTGGCATCTGAGAAAATTAACTCAGATGAGGAGTGTGCGATTGCTACGGCAATCGCTGCCTCCTCCGCGTCCAGGGTGTCTAGAAAATTTGTAATGGACGCACTGGCTATCGCGTTTTGGAATCCGTCCATGACGGCTAATGCGAAAGCCGATCGGTTTGAATATTCGACCGCGTCTACGTAAACCGCCACTTCTACTGCTGTTGCTGATAGGAAGAAAGAAAAGGAAAGTGCACGAGCCACGCTCGCTGCCGCGTGCTGCAAGTAGGAGAGTTAAAGGATAGGCGAGCAAAGATAGAAAGAAAAGGCGCGCGCTGAGATGCCCCGGGGCGATCCCGGAGGCAGTTCAATACCGGGCCGACCGGTGTCAGAGTGCTTCAAGCCTAGCACTCCGCCATATTCCAAAAATAAGTTTAATATCTTTAAGAGGCTAGTTCTTGTGCAAATCCTCGGCTCTAGATCTCGGTCTCTTTCGATTATGCTCCGGGCTGGTATTTTTGGGAAGACGTGGACTCTAGAGATTGTTACTGACAGCAATGGGAGGAGTTCCCGTGGCCAAGATATGGCCGGGGAGGTTTATACCAAGTAGGCGAAGGAGAATTTGGCCTGTTTCGGTATGTGAGAGCCTGTGGTACTGACTTACTACGTGCGCTTTCACAAGCTCTCCCGGGGTGTTGTGCGCCCCCAGTGGGAGGAGTTTATCAGTGGGCGTTGATTTAGGGAGGAGAGCAGTTTTGTACGCTGTGCGTATGAGTCTATTGAGTTTCTCGGTGTCCGCGGGTGTGAGGCATCGGTAAAGGTAAGTAAGCGATCCTGCAGAGGCAAAAGGCTTGAATGGGGCGACGTTTGGCAGCTTCCTTCATGCTGCGATGGCGATTAGCGACGTGCTTAATTTGTCAAGCGCCATCGAGCATCAAAGCACGAATTATTTCTATGGTCTCAGCGTTGGAGGCATTGCCAGAAATATTGAGACCTAAAATTTGGATTCTAATGACCCTGCAGATGGGGATATTGTCTAGTATGACTGTAACGATAGGGGGGTCTCATTCTTTTAGGTCAACGACCAGGAGTTCAAATTTTGCCGCCGAGGAGCTTAGGCCAATGCTGCTGGCATACGCAACAAGACTTTCAGCGGCCAGCTGCAGCTTGGATTTCATTTCGGCATGGTTATCTTATTTACCCAGATGGTGATGTCATCCGCGTACAAGGAGTCTAAGAGCGAATAAATATTTGGCAACATCCCGGTCTAACGGGATAAGTGTAACGTTGAAAATAAAGAGGGACAAAACTGCTCTTTTGGGCGTTCCCTTGCTTCCCAGAGTGAAAGGTTAGGTTGTGACTGTGCCTAATTGTAGGCAGAAGAATCATTTGCTGAGAAAGGCAGCAACATAGTCGCGCGTGCGAGATCCCACCTTTAGGTCGCTCAATGACTATAAAATAGAGGAGAGAGCAACATAATCAAAAGCCTTCGTCAGGTGCACTGCAACGATAGCTTGCGAAGTGCGCGAAGTGGTGACACCCTGCTACGCTTGCCTTCTCTTGGAATACAATCTGTTACCCTTAAGGACCAGAGGTTGTCTTGCCTTCGCGTCACAAGCCCTCCCCAAGCCCATTTCTTCATCTTGATTTCGACTAGGATATCCTCAACCCGCGTTTGTTCACTCACCCACTCTACCCGCTTCCGGTCTCTTAACGTTACACTTATCATTTTTCTTTCCATGGCTCGCTGCGTTGTCCTTAATTTCAGCTGAACCCTTTTCGTTAGCGAGTACTACCTTGTCATTAAGAGGGTATTCGACGGGATTCCGAAATTCTTGGTTTAATTGAAGCAGGACATCCTGCGCGGACTGGTGCGGGCGGAATCCGAACATGGCGTCTGCGAATACATTTTGGGTTTCCAAAAACTCGGACAACCTGCCTCGCACCATATTCTCCATCAGCTTTCCCGCACAAGACGTGAGGAAGATGGGGCGGAGGTTGTCCGGCGTGGCCACTGATAGTTGAACTTGAGTTTCTACCGAACGAACGTATGTAACCGATTTTGTGACTCTTGTGATTCGCGTGGTAGCCTTGTTCATGAATAAGGGCCGAATTAGTGTGCGTTTGCTGGAACTTTGTCCAGTCGGGTAGGCGAGCTTGGGTGTGGGAACTTGTCAATGGTTTGGTTCTGACGCTGGTGTTGAGTATGCAGTGGTCACTGCCGAGGGTTTCCTCGGTGTTGGCCCATTCTGCGTGTCTTGTGCTTTTGGCGAAGGTAAGGTCCGGACACGTGTCCTGAGTCACGGAGTTACCCCGCCGCGTTGAATGGGCACGGACTCTGTGAACGGCGAGGCCCAGCGTGGATGCAAGTTCCGCTAGCTTGCGACCGCGCTTCTCTTCACGCACGTACCCCCAGAATGTGCTATGAGCGTTGAAGTGGCCCACGATCACCAGGGGGTCCATGGCCGCAGTCTTCAGAGTGCGACTGAAGAGACCTGCGAAAGTTACATTTTTTATCTTGGGAGAAGAATAGATGTCAAGTATATGCAAGGGTGCATTTTTTCTTCTTAAGCGGAAGAGTGACCATCACATAGGAATATGCAATATTGAGGGCCAAATCAACCAAGTTGGCTGTATAATTTTTGTGCCCGCAGATACAGGAAGATGGGTCCTGCTGAAAGAAAGAAAGAAGGAAACAAAGAAAGAAAGAGAGAAAGAAAGGAAGAAAGAGAGAAAGAGAGAGAAAGAAGAGGTGTCATAGTGGATGGCTCCGGAATAATTTCGGCCACCTAGGGATCTTTAACGTGCACTGACTTTGCACAGCACACAGGCGCCTTAGCGTTTCGCCTCCATCGAAACGCGGCCGCCGCGGTCGGGTTCGACCCCAGCTACTCCGGATCAGTAGCCGAGTGCCCTAACCACTGAGCCACCGCAGCGGGTACTAAGAAAAGATGGTGGACGCGGTTTCCCCCACGCGTTTCTTCCAACATTCCTCCTCTCTCTCCTGTCTGCACGTGACTGCGAGAGAGACTACTTTATTTCCACAGGTGTCGGTAATTAGGGCAGGTGGGTCTTGTGCGGGCCCCAGGTGGGGGCGACGTGCTGGTCCCAAGAAATCTGTGATTTTAGTGGCCTTGTCTAGCTGGGTGAGGATTTGGTCCCAGCTTTCTGCAGAGGGAGCTGGCAGGAAGGCTTGTGGGGGCGGGTTATTTTCGCATCCCCAGAAGATGTGTGCCTGAGAGGCGGGTTCCCCGTGGTTTCAATTTTGGCATGTAGGGTCATATTCCCTATTGGTGATTAGTGGTAGCCTGGAGTGGCTGAAAATTGAGTGCGTACACAATCTGCGGGGCAGGATGCCTTGCGCTCTGTCGAGGTCAGGGGTGGGGAAGTGGGAAACGGCATCTCGTCTCTTTATGAAAATTAGCGATGTCGGTGAAAGTCTGGGGGGCTTAAGCGAGGGCGTCTGGATCCGTGTGGCCGGCCACCCGGATTGTTAATTCCCGGGCAAGTCGGTCGGCCACTTCGTTTCCAGAGTTGCCCGCATGGGCGGGTACCCGGATTAGGTTAGATTTGCAGCCGGGAGTGTAGCCGCGCAGGATGCGTCCGGCAGGAATACAGATGCAGCCTGCCGAGTAATTTAGGATTGCTCGTTTTGAGTCACTGAGGGCTGTGTGCGCACGGCGGTCAGCGATGGCCAGCGTTATCGCTGTCTTTTCCTCTGCGGTGGGGGTGGGGACGCACATGGTGGCGGCGGATATAAGGGCAGACTGCGGCGGGGTTGCAAAGACCACGTAGGTTGTTCAATCTTTCCTTGCCGCGTCCACGTATGCTGCGTGTTTGTCAGCACGACAGCGATTGTGATTGAGCTCGGGTGTGAAGTCAACACTGAGGTGACTTCATCACTCTAAATTTTGCCTCACGTCAACTCGTACGCAGGCGACCCGGGTTCGATTCTCTCATAGACCGCAATTTACTTTTCTTTTTAGTTTATTGTTTCGTGTCTTGTATGACTCAAGACGTCATATGACCGATAAAGTCACATACCTAGTGACGGCACAGGGGACCAACTTCGGGCGACACATTTTGCGGACACTTTTGGCATCTTCATAGCCATCTAATGCTTTCGTATTAATAATAAGCGACCCTCAGTATTGAGATGGCTTAAGGCATGCAATCAATTTTTTAGTACGTAGCACTTCTAACCCGAGTCACTGATTTCGCCGATATCTGTCCGAGGCCTCTCTCTGTCCGTGAACTTGAAAGGCGACAGAGAAGGTGGCGAAACGCGCGTCACATGGTGCAAGAAGGCGGCGCGGCGGCACAGCTGCAGCCAATGAGATAGTGACGCGTATCGCAGTTGCGACCGTCGTGAAAGTCCCCAGGCAGTGTTGAACAAGCACGTGTTACTCCGGACTGTCGCTCGCGCGTCCGCAACTTCGGCCTCTCTCCTCTCGTCTCAGTCGCCCCTCAAGCTTCACGGACAGCAGACGTGTACGCGCGGTGCTCCCTAGACATCGGCCCCGTGCTGCTCGCCGCATCATGTGGATGAGAATCTTTATTACCGCAGCATAACAAAGTGTAAAATGCATAGAAAAGTATAGCAAGGGTAAGCAGTGCTGGCGCGCATACTTCGTATTTCATTACCTATGCAAATCAGCGATTTTTTTTTCACTCAACGCTCCTAGCAACACGTTCGAAGGAAGCTTTGACCGCCTGCCCAGGGTTGTTTAGCGAGTATGCTGACATCGTACACCACACGAGTGGTTTTTCAGTTCACCTCAGCCTATGCGGGCGCTAAGAGGCCGGGGTTCAATGCCGCGACCTCATGTTTAGCGGACGAATTCCATGCCGACTGAACCACGCCTGTTGGTGGTGGCTAACAGTGGGAACTGAATGCGTTTCTTTGAGTCTCATTATGGTTTGCCGTCCTCTGCTTCCAGAATGGCTGAAGTGAAGATACGGAATAGTCGCGGCTTCTGCCTGTCATCATTCGTTCAAGACACTTTCGGGTATAAGAGTGAGGCATTCGGGCATGACACCAAACACAAGGTCCTTAAAGACAGTCCCACTAATGACGTAGAGAATGAGGGATTCACTACTTTGGCTGTAAGAATTGAAACTGCTACTGCCCTGAAAGTAAGTATTTTAGTTTATTCATTTCAATCTGCTTCGGGCTGTGAAGACACGGGGGATAAGCAGAGATGCGAAAACCGAGCGGTGTGAAAAAAGGAACTGACATTCTATACTTCGTTTACAAGACATTCTGCCATAAATGGTCACTACAGTGAACCCAGAACGAAGCACATAGGTGTATACCGTGCCGATTGCATTACTTTTCAAAAGAAAATTGTGCAGTTCTGATTATTTGTCTCCTGAAATTGCCATTTCGGTTTCATGAAAAGAAAAACGACGAAAAAAAACAAATGAGGCGGAAGAGTTCAGAAGTATCTGGGTAATTCTGCGTGCTCTTAAAACAGTTGTTCTCGCACTGACGAAGGAATTAACCTCAGTATGGAACTGCGTTTTAAGCATGCAGTCGCTTTTTTCTGCTCTCATAGGTGTTAGCAACATGTTCTACGAAGTGTTCTGGCGCGGAGGACTTTCAGAGGCACTAAAAAGAGGCGGAATGCTCTCAATGCAAAAATACAGAAACGCAACCCGGTACACACTGGACAAAAGGAAAGCCTGAGAATCTTCACCAGAGGAAAGCAGACGTCCTTAAACATGAAATCAGAAATACGAATCCCTCACCCACCAGCCCCCGCTTTGATCTCCACTCCGCTCTCCCCATCTCGTCGTTCTTTATGTGAAGTACACATGATTTGATTCCCCAGTGCACTTACCATCTCGATACTTGCTCACAGTTCCGACTGGAGGTGGTATCCCTTAGAATGATAAAGGCGGGGGCAGCCCATATCCCGTCGGTGACATGCCGATGGGGCTCTCAAGAAGATGGAGTGATCAGCACATGCCTCAAGCTTGTCATTTTTCGAAAGCGCTAAAGCAACACGGACAAACAGGGAACAGACACGAACGAGCGCTACTTCCATGCGTTTATATCATGAAACCGCAAGCGCTTTATACAGTGGTGAAAGGCTACTATGACACGGCAGAAGACTGTACGTGCGCGATAAAAAAGTTTAGCTGCCGTGAGGGACAGAAACCAGAAAACATGTGCAAGATCACGTTCATGTACTGCGGAATGCAAGTTCTTTTTTCGACAATGAAGTGGAAGGGGCGCTGACACAAGTGCTTACCAGTGATGCTATATTCTGTACTTCAATAATCTCTCGCATAAGTTGATCACGACTACGTCCGATAATATGGCAGTGATTTAACAATGGAGCACAGTTCCGGCACTAACTTCAGTGAACCCATCTCTGGCTACCCTGTTTCTCTTCAGGTCTCGGTAGCAGAACTCATCTTTAGAAACCTTAACGCTCGTGAAGATAACGCACATAAGTCTAGTGATAAGAAAAAGATTGCTTTACTCCCTTACGTGCCCCGTGTCTCCCACAACTAGAAAAAGATCGCGCAGAAAGCAGACATAGAGCTGTGTTTACGGCCCCTCATAAGCTCAACAAGCTCTGCAAGCTGACGAAGCCCTACCCCTCGGTAAAACAAACATGTGGCATCAAACAACAAACTGCGTGCGTGAGCTGTATTTATTGCCTTGTTTACTGCATCGCTCTATCTTGTGGCAAAAAGTATGTTGGGCAAACAGGATGCTGTCTCAACGACCGGCTACGCCAGCACAACAATAATGTTAGAAATTCGTGCGGAAGCAACCTAGCCATTTACTGCAGTGAATGTCGGAAGTGTGCTCCATTGTTAAATCAGTGCCATATTATCTGACGTATTCGTGATCAATTTACCAAAGAGATTATCGAAGCACAGGAAATAGCATCACTGGGAAGCACTTGTGTCTGCGCATCTTTCCATTTCATTATCAAAAAAAGAACTCGCATTCCTCAGTGTATGAACGTAATCTTGCTCGTGTTTTCTGGTTTCTCTCAATTTCGGCAGCTACATTTTTTTATCGCGCACGTACAGTCTTCTGCCGTGTCTTAGTAGCCTTTGACCACTGTATAAAGCACTTGAGGTTTCATGAAATAAACAGTTGGAAGTAGCGCTCGTCCATGCCCGTTCCTTCTTTGTCCGTGTTGCTTTAGCTCTTTCGAAAAATGACAAACGTGCACCAACTAGCCCGATCCGCCACTCTTCTGAAGGCTCAAGTGTTCCACGCCTGCCGATAAGGTGGATGTTCGGCATCTTTTGTGGGCTTGCCCAGCAACTCAGGACTCAGGAAGAAGACGGTTACTGGAAGTTGAACCTACAGCTGCAAGGGAAGAACACTTGCCCTTGTGGCTAACGGACAAAGCAAAGGGCCGCAGCCTGCTAAGGTTTCTGGAAGACAATAGACTCCAGGGCCTGCTCTAGCTGGCCGACTGCCTCTCGAAATGCCACATTGCGAGCCTTCGAGTTAGCAAATAAGCGGCGCGCGGGCTACCAGCCTAGCAGAGAATAAGCGCCTCGAGCTGCTGGCGCCAGCTTTCTGGCGGGGGGAGGAGGGAGGGGGCGCTTGCAGCGATCAGGATGTCACCCCCTCCGCCCATCTTGAGAAAACGAAGCAGCACGAAAAAACGGGGACGAAAAAGACACACATACGACAGGACGAATGCTGCCGTGCTAATGAATGGTAATGATCCATCTCAAGATGGATCATTACCAACTGGCCCGAACTTCGGTGCTTTTGCATAGTATTTCCTCCCCCATGCTCACAGCCGTGTGACGGGCATTTTAGGGTTTTGGTCGCCATAGGCTGTGACGTTGGGCGGTAAGACGGGGCCAGTGCTTCGAACGGTTCTGGCAAGCTGCTCGCAGGAGAGTTGCCAGTCAGCCAGCATGCTGCGTGTTAAATTCAGAAAACGCGGTGAGGCACGCATAGCGCAAGCATCCGCCCCAAAGAAATGCAAATCTCTGCATACATATTTCATTACCATAAACACATTTAGTTACGCAGTGGAGGAAAGCGCCATGCATCATAATTGCCTCAGAAACAAAGTCCCGACAAAACGAACTGATCACGTTTACGCTTGCTGCTTAATTTGAGGAAGCCACTAAACGCATTTACACGGGCCGTGCGTGCTTCAAGGCGTCCACTCAAAGAACACGAATACAGCTGTCACAATCCACAATGAATGCCTGCGCTTCCGAACGTCCTTAGAGTGTATGGGGGTAGCTGTTCCGGTCTCTCAGGAGATGTACTCGACTCAAGCAGCGCGGGAAGCTGAGCCAGAAACCAGTCACCAAGTGAAAAGGGGATGGCAGCTTGGTGCCCAGCTTTCATGGGTCGCAAGCGAGAGCATGCTCGAAAACAAAAACCAGCTTTATAAGAAAATCGACGATACATGGCACTCATAAGAACACGAGCACACTGTTCTCTCGAGTAATGAAAGAGATTCAAACTAACACTAGGGAGAGGATACAGCACTAAGATCTTGCAACACAGTGCACTAACACCTGAGAGACAAACCAAGAAAAAAAATTCTCTGCCAACACTGCCTCAGTGTATTTTTTTTTCCACAGTGTTCGACTTAAGAGCGTCAGCTGCGGGAGGTTCAAGTGTTAGCAACGATTTAGTAATTTGTTTAGGATTACTTTTATAATTTTTTCAACATTGAATCCGTATGCTCGTCATCACCTTCCCGGAGACATCCCTTCTAAGATACATGCTGCCCATCTACCGCATGGATTTTGCACTACTATTATGGTTTACAGTCAACGTCACTGTATCCGCTTTAGTTCCTCGTTATATAAGCTAATAAATTTTATACACGTGTGAATCACAACACGACGAATCGTTTTACGCCATTCGGAACACCCTTCAAGAAACGGTTCGGCCGTAACGGCCGTCTGAAGCTCATCGGAATGCACAGTTTGGGGGCGGAAAGGTCGGTAGTGCGAATCCCACACATACTTCGGGCTTCATCTCAATGAGTCATTTTATCCTCCGGAGCATGCAAAGTAATTTCATACGACTTCGAACAGTTTGCGTCAAACGAGTAACACCCAAATTTTATGCAAATCGTGGTCCCGGGGTGGTCCCAGAGAGAGAGAGAAGCGCCTTTACTGAAAAATGCAAATTTAGCCAGTGTTTAAAATCGCTGACAGGCTGCTCTGCGTTAGGAAGGGAATACTTTGATGACCACTATTCTGGTGCATATATAACGCATCGAAAGTATAGGTATCAATTGAGGCGCTACGCTCCCAGTGTTCCTGTGTGATATAGTTTGGTTTAAGGTTTAAGGGGGTTTAACGTCCGAAAGCGACTCAGGCTATCAGGGACGCCGTAGTAAATGTCTCCGGAAATTTCGACCACCTAGGGTTTTTAGTGCACTGACATCGTACAGTAAACGGGTCTCTAGAATTTCGCGTCCATCGAAACTCGACCACCGCGGCCGGGATCGAACCCACTGAGCCACCGCGGTGGCCGAACTATGTGATATAGTGAGGTCAAATGGTAACTGCGTTGGTCAGGTTGACCCTCCTTGCAGACAGACGCTTCCTTTATTAACGTAAGTACCAAGAGCTAACGCTCTTAAAACGCAGTTTGTTCATCGGGCAGTGCGAAAGTCCCACCAGCGGAGGATCACGATGGGGTCGTCCCGAAGAGTGGCAAGAGCTGCCTAGCAGGTTCGTGTCTGGACAAATGGTGTTGACCTGGGCCTAGTGCGAGAGTGCGTCTTTGAAAACAGAACTCCGGCACGATCTGACCGACGTTCTTCATATTTAACTCGCGCCCCATCTGCGTCGCTTGGCACCAAGGCAGGCGCACACGGTATCAACGGCATGTCTTTCTTCTTTTCTTCTCTCACTCCCACCTTTATCCCTTCCCTTCGGCGTGGTTCAGTTGTCTACCGAGGTGTGAGACAGATACTGCGCCATTTTCCTTTCGTCAAAAACCAATATTAAATATTACCTGGTCGTCTCTCTCTCGCTCCTCACTTCGTAAAATTTGCTAAATTCTTTAGCCGTCACTTACTTTCACCCTAGCGATCAACAGTTTTAAGTCAACATCTCAGAATTTTTTCATTACTGCCGATATGTGCAGATGTAACTGAGTCGAACTAGATGCAAACTGTTGTTCACTATGTCCGTTTTCAGTTGTGCAAGACCACGCAGTTCTTTTCAGCTTCGCACTTCAAAGTTATCATAGTCACCAATGGCCGCATGAAATACCTGAGGGACTACACTCATGCTATAGCCAAGCACTGGCAAGAGCCGGGTCACTCTGGTACCCCTCCCGGCAGTGACTAAATTTAACTGTGCCAGATACATCTCGGTGATAAATAGACCAGGATAACAGTTACCAAAAAAGCACACATAACAAACTACGAATTAGCTTGACAAAGTACAAATGGTGACCGCGAGCCCAGAAAAACATACTAGGTTTACAAACGTTTCGACTGGGGATCAGCCTTTATCACCCTTCGTACATGATATACCACGTGTTCCAGGAAAGCTGACCACTAATATTCAAAAAGAGTGTTCTAGAGCTGAAGAGAAGCTTTCAGCACCATAGTAATACAAGTGATCGCGGACGCCAAAAAACAGGCGAATCATGTTAACTAATACAGTGATGTGAACTGAATTCTAATTGTTAACTTGTAATAATTACGTTTAAGCGCCTGATTGCCGTTAGCCTTGAAGCTGGCCGTCGGTAATAGCCACATAATTTTTTTTTTTGACAACATGGTTACCTTTGCCTTTGTGGCTCTACACGTTTATGCCAGTTCTCGCACAATTCGAGAACTGCGAGCCCGCGGGGACTGCAAACCGACGTCCATCAAATCGCGACATTTCTAGACGCTCGTATCACGTCACATACAGCTCTTTAGCATACCGTGACACGTGTTAGCGTTAGGGTTACCGGAGTACTGAGGACACAGGTGAGCATGCGTGACTTTTACCGGAAGCGACCGTGGCACCAGGACGCACTGTACACCGTGATGCCTTAACGGCCAACGGCTTTCTGCACTCACATTGACCCAGAGTCCTCACGTTTTTGGTAAATAATGACCTATCCTCAAACTGGAGGTACTAAGGTTCCGCTGATCCCGATCGTAGCGAGGCGGCATGTCAAGCAAGTGACCCACGATTTCGTTTCATCGAAGACTCGCAGACCCACCTGGTCAAATGACTACAACTTACGCAGTACCTCATCTACTCACTGCACTAACGTGCATTGGTTACCGCAGTGTGCACTCAATTCTTAAATTTGAGAATGAGTAAATGCGCTCCGACAGTTGGCATTGCCGGTTGGCAGGGCTTTTAAACCAGCAGAGCTTTTACGCCGTACACATGCCGTATTAAAGGGGCCATGACAGGGTCGTACTTCATTATGCAGTTTTATGCCTCAGTAACTAATGCGAGAGCTTATGATTCAATTTCCGCAATTTGGCTGTCCTGGAGGCGCTGCATTTTCCAAAAAAATGCGATCGAAATTGGGACCGGGAGACTCCTCCAACCGCTAGCGACCGCCATATTAAAAACTCTCGTGACGTCACAAGCACATGCACGGAGCAACGTCGTCTGATCTTGTTGCTGCAATATGCGCAGCGAGGTCTCATTCACCCCTGTACTTTCACGGGCGATCGAAGTAGCAGTCGTCCCCCATATATGAATGACTGGTACCGCAAAAGCGAATAACAGTAACGCAGTTTTTCTTCGGTATAGGTAGGGTCCGGTCACACTATAGGCCGATGCGACGGCGGTCGACGGTCGGTGGGCTGATCGGTACGCAAATGCCGTCGCTGACGCACTGGTCTGTCACGCTAGGCCGACGGCGACGCGAGCACGATCAACGATCGCGTATCATAGTAATGTTAGCTTAGTGGGAACCAGAAGATAGGGGAAGTTGGTATGACATTCTATAAACTTAAGAATTTTAAAACTTATTGGACCTCATGCTAGCCACGGCGACATACGCGATGTGCATGCACCAGCGAAGCTGTGCTTTCATTCGGTGCCTGCGCATAGGACCGATCGGCGAGACAAGCGACACGGGTAGAAAACGGCGCACGACGGTGCCAGTCGCCGCCGTCGCCTGGGCTTGTGCGGCCGAGCGAAAGCTTAACGCCCGGTGAGGCCACGGCCGGAAAAACTGCGCTTGTGTACCTTATCCGTGTCTAAAAAAGCGAAACAAGCGGCTACATATCATATCGTCACACTATGTTACTAATCAGTGAGGAATTTTTGCCATATTCTTGAATTTCAGTTGACGGTGGACCACCGGCCCCTTTCTTGACGAGGCCTAGCGAGTACGCAGAATTCGTGTGTGCGATTTCAGCGATTGCGGACAGTGAATTAGCAAGTTTAAGCGCCTGCAAACAGCTGTCGAGCGTAGTTTTGGCTACAGCGCCCTCAAAGCGACGACTTCCTACATCGCAGGACGCGGTACAATAAGGGGGAAGTGCCGATATATGTGACCCGGTCTGCATAGCATGTGCAGAAGGCAGCCGGCAGCAGCCGTCGGCGTTAACTGTGGACAACAAATCTGGTTGTTTTCATTAATTCTAGTAATGTCCGAACGTATATTTAGCTAAACTAATCTAAAATTAAATTTTGGTGACATAAGAGAAAGCAGATATAGTTAGCGGAAAGCGCCGGTATCCTACGCGAAGCGTTTCCCAAGCAGGCGATATAGCATCATCGGCTCTTATTGCAGTGTTATCATGGTGTGTAGATGAGTGAAAGTGCAATTTGTGAGAAAGTACGTAATATTTAAGATAAGGATAACCCACCTGGCGTTTTATGCCATGCAAACGAGCAGTACAGTTTGCGCAAAGCCATGTAAACAACGTCAGCGCGGGGCTGCAGTTGTAATCGTCGCACTCCTGGGGCACAATGCGCACTCACAGGAAAATGCTGTACTATTATTTTGAAGCACTCATTTAGACGGCGGCGACTATACTTCGGTGCGGACAGTGAAGGCATCCAAGTAACGTAGGGTATTGCAAGCGGCTTGGTTCCTGCAAAAAGGTTCTATGAGTCGAAGTATACGTATGTTCGACTTACAAACGCGTACATGCAGCGCGGAAGTAGTCGCACTCGGCACTTTTCTCTGCTCGTTTCGTGCCTCAAGGTTACTCTAGTGCACCTTTTGATAATTTGAGTTTAATTATCGAGCGATGAATAGCGGACAAGAACTTGGTAGCTAGCTACAAAACGCCGCGGCTTTCACGGCGCACATCGGCGAAGGCATGCACGGCACGTGCCGCTTTTCACATACGGGAGCACTTTACTGCTCAAAAGAGACCACACTCATAGCATACGAACAGCATGCTTCTAAGCGTAAATAATAAAGCAGGAGTCCATCGATTTCTGTTTCCTCCCCAATCGGAAAGTGGGCGCCCCGAGCAAGTCCGCTTTCCCAAGACTCACTCAGCTCGCGTACTAAGTTGAAGGCTTCCCAAAAGACAACACGGAAAATGCATTTTATTTTGCTAGGCTAAAAGAAAAAACTTTTCGAGCAACCGCTGTCTACAGTGTGCATGCAAACACCTCAACAGCTCGCAGCAGACGACGCGTGGCGTGTATGAGCTCGTGACGTCAGCGATCAGAGGTTGCCAGACCAGCAAGAAGTTCGCAAAAGACAACGAAAAAATTTGTTTTAAAAACATTTACCGCACAGAATGAACTGAAAATTCGGGGAATTGTAATTTAACCTGTTGGGAATTAAAGGCGATAAGCAGGGTATGTGGGAAAATAAGCTGTCATGGCCCCTTTAAGTGAACAAGCGTGCTCTAAAAAAAGCCCAGAATGAAGGTTTGGCGAGAGAAGTGTGTGAAGCGCCTTCCAAGTACGCCTTCAAGAGCTAACATAAAAGAAAACCTAACCAGTGAGAGAATGAAGCCTGCCATTACAACAATAAACTAAATTATGTGTATCTGCTTGACCTAACGGTTCGACCAGGCGTCCGGTTGCGCTTAGGGTGCAAATCGCCCCAATTGGTCTGAAGAAAGCAATAGAAGCTCCTCTTAAGCAGTTTCCGCCCGCAGGTGGCACTGCGTGTGAACGTGGTTGCTCGCCACTCATGGCGGCGAACGGGAGCACGCTGACTCATCGTCGCCTCATGGCTTTATATGACTGCAGCAACCTTCCCGCAATGTCCAAGCATACGTTTAATGTCCGAGCCAATCCGGGCCTACATGCATCTTTGAATGTAGTGTCGGCAGTCCTATAGCCCTATGCTGTCGGCATCTGTATTCTTTTGTCTTGTATTGTCCTTTCTTGTGTACGGCGGCACGCTTATTGTCATTCCTCTCTGTCACATCATAACATTTGTACCATTGTATCTGTATTACTGAAATTATGTTGCACCATATGTCTGTCATCAGTGCTGTTGTGCATTTTGTAAATAAAGTTCTTTTGGTTAAAATAAAGGGCGTTTTAGTCGCGAGGTAGGGTCCTGTCGAAGGTATCTGTCGAAGGTCAGTTGTCGAACATCGGCGTTCGTTTTTTTGTTTTTGTTGTTTGCTTTCTATTACGCCTTTTTGGTGCTCCTATTCATAAAACAAAGCAAAGAAAAAGACAACGCTCATCTGATCTATATTTTGTTTCGTGCAACGTAAATAAGGTTAGATTCATCGTCTACTGCCGCATCAACGCAGCGGTAGTGAATTCGCCGCCGCCAGCGAAACAATGGTACCCGTGCTGTTTCTGGAAGTCCTGGTGCTACGGTACGGAATTACGGTATGCTAAATGTCTTTTCTGGCGCGTTTCTACGGTACGCGGCAGCGCATGTGCAATCGGGCTCCCCGTGCTACATTAAGGTAACAAACAGGGTACACGATATGATACAGGTGTCTATTGTCTTAAGTAACACCGAACGTTGGGCGAGCTGGTTGAAGTTCATATTCGAAAAAAGCGCGAACAACTGACGGGGAAAACACAGGAAGAACCGACGACACAGGCGCTCAACTAACAACTGGGGCTTTATTTCATAAAGACGCAAATAAATACATCACGAGACTAGATAAAGACACTGCTGTCAGAGAGCCGAGTCACACGATAAAATTTGCTAAGTAACACGTGTCACACGTCACAAAAAAACCAACGAATAAAGGATTTAATTTATTGCAAGGCAGAACTAAAAAATCAAACTTACAGTCAGCCAAGGCCATGGAAGCATGGCTAATGCAGGGCTTCAGACAATTTCTTACATAGAACGCTTCCATAATCTGACGAACCACCTCATCGCCATGCTTAAACAAGGTGTTCGTTTGGCTGCATCGTGCGAAAATACATGCGCTTTCGAAAGCACGAAGGGAAATTCTGGACAAAAGCGTTTTTGAGCCGCAAAGAGTTTATTAACGCGATGTTTTCATACATTGCATGATTTTGCCATCGCAATCATATCTGCAAATCTCCCGTCGTCAGGCTTGCATCCTTTATTTGCTTTTAACTTTTTTACTATGGCCAAAAGCGTCCCTCATTGGTTTTTTATAACAGTCTCAACTGCTACATTCGAGCAATGCAAAATCTCTAAAATAAAGGTCTTGCTATACATCAGAATAATGTACGATTTCCTTCAATATTTCCACAACAGTACATTACAATTTTCCAATGTTAAAAATTTTTGCACGAGAATGTTGGACATGTGGAGGCTTGTACACAGCGGGAATAACCGAAACATAACATAACACTTTAACACAAGTGTTAAGTTGTGATTCTTGTTGAGAATTTGTCACAAAGAAGACTGAAAAATGACGTTTAGATTGTTTTGACTATTGAGATTGACATTATTTTCATTACAGGCGTACTACCTGAACCAGGGTTCGTTCGAAGAAAACGTTGGCGACATCATGAGTAAGCATATAAAAATGTCTTATTAAAGTTTTAAATGAAAAGCATGGCTGTTAGCAAAACATGTTCAGGTGAGAGCTCATGAAATATTATAAGAAAGAAAAGTGCGCCGTAGGACAGGACGGAGAGGCGTGTGTCTTTTCGGCTCCATTGCCCCTTGCTGTCCTGCAGCGCCGTTTCTTTTCTTTAAATGTACCATGGTGATAGCCTCGTGCTAAACATTCTCCGTGGCACATGGCATAGACATCTGCTTCGAGTCACGTGGTATTAACAACGGTAGCGAAAAAGGGAAACGGAAGTCGTTACCTCACGCTTTCTACTGCCGGAGAACAGCCCCTGTCCATACATACTAAAACGCCGTTCTTAGTCGGGCGCCCGAATTAGAGCGCCACGAGATCCCATCCAGGTATGGAGGAAGAAATTAGCGTCCATGCAAGGGCCTTCTAGCCTTTTACGTTGTTTCAGAGCTCAGCTCCTAGACGCCGCCCCCGGGTTCAGCGGCGTGCCTCGATGTAGACGCAATTGAGCGCGTTGAACAGTAGGGCATAAAAGACGGCGGTAGCGACGGCAGCGCGAGGAGAAAAGCAGAGGAGGAGGATACGGTGGCAGCCTGAAGCAAGACCTACTGAACTAGAGACCTGCACACTTGGCACTGCTCCAGCGCGCACATTTTAGTTCATGCCTTTTGCCGATAGGGAAGGGCAGCTACGGGCGGCGTGGCGCTACAGTTAACCTGTTGGGAAAGATGGCGTCGGTTATTTTACTTCAAGGATGTAGTAGTTTTATCATTTGTCTACGTTTTGAGTATTCATCATTCATCCATTGCCTTAGCAAAAATGCGAGGTAGTCTCACGCATGCATGCGCGAGAACAGAATATTCGCCGCTAGGATTTAGAGAGATGTCATATTTGCATCGTTCATTACTACGTTTCAAAATAATAAGGCAGGACAAATGCACAGGGAGGCAGTGAGAGGAGAGAAATGATTTGTGAAAAGCAGACGATGATGATGATCATGACAAACAAAAAGTTCAACCGAGCGCCCTCAACGGCCATAAAGTTAACGAAAGTTGGCGCACGCAGTCCCATAGGACCCCGCCAAGTGTGCAGGTCTCTAGTTCAGTAGGTCTTGGCGTGAAGGCCGGTTGTGCGCCTGCGACCCGAGTAGAGTGCGCCGCCGTCTGCTAGCCGATGACGTCCTCGGTGAGGTACGCATCGCTCGCCAGAGTAGCGCGCTGTAAGCACGCTGGTCCTTCGCCCGAGGCGAGAACCATCGGCGGCGGAGCGCTGTGAGCGCTGCCCAGCTCGCAACCCAAAGCCGTCTCTGTTCGTCACTGCGTGCTCCGCATGCGGTCGCCTATCCGTGTACAGCAGCAACTGCAATCATAAATCACATTACCGAGACACATGATCGTCAGCAATTTTTTCGTGTACCTCTCCTTTGAGTAACTGCCGCTGAGGTGCTAGAGCCCCTCCAACCTCAGACGCTACAGCGATAACTCCGGCTGTTGTTGATAGCGCTCGGACAAGACGTTCTTCAAAACAACGTGACTTTCGAGACACTTTGCCTCACGCCGAGGTCCTCGTAGGGTAATTCTTTTCTTTGCTTTCGTACATAGTCGAAATGAAAAACTATCCTGTTCTGTCGGTAATTCCATAGAACGCTTCGCCGGTAAGGCCACGAAGGACGCGTGCGTCAAGAACGGGTAGTCTGGAGTCTGCGCAACTTGCGGACACGTGGGCGAAACGGGTCTCGGAGAATCCTTTCAGTGGTCTTTCTGTAATTATTTGGGCTGCAGCCTTCGTTATCAGCCTTCGCAGGATGGTAACATCTAGATACATATAGTATAGACTAAGAGGGAACGCAAGAACAGTGATGCGGAATCCAATCAAACAGTTGGCGGTAAGAGGGAAAGTAGAGGAATAGGCTCTCGCTGCACAACAGATATCCAGGTTTCACTGAGGATGAGGGCCTTAATATCTAAGGAATGAACGCGACTCCGGCAGCTATCATCACGGAGCGCGCAGCATGTGTAGGAAGTAGGATGGTCAGACAGGCTATCGGCAAGCTGTCTAAGCGGGCAAAAAATCAGACGGCGAAACGACAAAGCATGAAAGCATCTAGCCCCACAGACAAAATAGAACTAGCAGAGATATCAAAGCTAATTAATAAGCTCAAAGTAACCGACATAACGAAGTTTAATATAGAGAGAATCGAGCATGCTCCAAAGAACAGAGGTAGTCTAGACGCGGTTAAGAGAAAACGGGGCACATGCAAAAATTAGATATGTATGCATTAAAACATAAAGATGGAAATGTCATCATCAATATCGATAAGATAGTTAAAGTAGCCGAAGAGCTCTACACAAAGCTATACAGTAGATGATGTAATTATGACGTCAGTGCGAGGCAGTAGGGCACAACATTGGCACATCCCGTGAGTAACGAAGAGGAAGTAAAGAAAGGCCTAAAGGACCAATGCAAAGGTATGCAGCTCGTGAGGATGAGATAACGGCAGATAACATTATGAAGAAAATGGATTTGTATGGCGCAAGGCCTTCTCTGACCAAAGAGCGCCATGGCGGTATTTGCTTCTACTCGAGGTGGGGTCGAACACACCATTTCACAAGCATTTCTTTCTAAATAATCCGAGCACTAGACCATGCAGGGAAAGCTTGTACACATCGTATCACCAGTCGGCACCCGATGGCAGTGGGGATCGAACCCATAAAAGCAGATCTGTTGAAGGACGGTGGGGAGATTGTGTTAGAAAAAACAAAGTGGTCGGATTTTAACGTAGTTAAACCGAGTAGACGTACGAAAGTGTTTAGCCTGGTTGGCTCATGTTTTGCTTTGCTGGGATGTCGCCCCGTCTGGCGACGATAGTAGAGTAAAGCTGAGATATTTGTGAGTTGGTAAGCATTCATGGTGGGTGAACAGCGCAACAAAGGCGGTCTTGCCTTTTTCTTGCCTTTGTTGCGCTGTTCAGGTCAAGTTCCGATTGAGGTTAGGCTGATCAAATTTGTTCGCGCCACTGGTAAAAGTTGATGAAGATGACGACGAGCAATATATGTTGCAGTTCAACACGAGTCGTGATCTGCTGCGGCGATAGCATAGCGCCCTCGAGCAATGGCCAACAAAGCTGATTTCTTCGCGCCGCCGTGGGCTCAAAACCCAGTCTAAGCGATATTTATCTTATTTCTGCACCCTCAAGATCAGGGATGCGACAAGAGTCTTGGTTGAGTTTCATATCCTTAAGCAGTGTTTTGGCTTAAAACAGTCACCCTGTATACGCAAAGTCTAATGACCTCGAACGTAGCATACGATTGGAAGAGCGGTAATTATTTTTAATCCAAAAGAAAAGACACCTCAAGGACATCAAAAATTACAGACAGATCAGCTTACTGTCGCATATAACGTATTTACTTAGGTAATTGCTAATAGAGGCAGGACGTCCTTAGGTTTCGATCAATCAACGAATCAGGCAGGCTTTCAAACGAGCTACACGACAGTAGACTATATTCACAATGTCAGTCAGGTGGTAGAAAATTGCGCCGAATATAACCAACCCTTATACATATAGCCTTCGTAGTTTAACATGTAGCCTTCATAGTCATGCTGGAATTATGGAATCAGGGTGCATATGAGCTTTAAGTAAAAATACCGGAAGATATCCACAACACTGACTCGCCACACTTCTCCTAAATTCCAGTGAGGAAAGGTGTCAGGCAGGGAGGCACAATATCACCAGATCTATTCGCCGCCTTTTAACAAGATGTATGCAGAGTCCTGGATTGGGAACCGTCGGGGATAATGGTTAATGGAGGATACCTCAGTCATCTGTGATTAGGTTATGGCATTGCCTTGCTACGTTACTCAGAGAATGAACTGCCAAGCATGATCAATGACTTAGGCGGCCAGAGCATAAAGGTGGTCCTCAATAATATCTAGAAAACCAAAGTGATGTTCAACAGCCTCGGAACGGAACAACAGCTCATAATCGGTAACGCGGCGCTGGACGTGGTAAGAGAATGCGTCTACCTAGACCACGTAGTCACTCCACATCCGGATGACGACAGTGAAAAAACAAAAATTAGAACAGTTTGGTGCACATTCGGAAGGTTTTCGCAGTTCATGAATGACAGTTTACCATTATCCCTCAAGAGAAAAGTAAAAGCCGCCGCGGTGGATTAGTGGTTATGGCGCTCGGCTGCTGACCCGAATGACGCGGGTTCGATCCCGGGCCACGGCGGTCGGCCGCATTTTGAGGAAGGCGAAATTCTAGAGGCCCGTGTACTGTGCGATATCAACGCACGTTAAATAACCCCAGGTGGTCAAAATTTTCGGCACTCTTCACTACGAAGTCCCTCATAGCCTGGTCGCTTTGAGACGTTAAACCCCCCTAAATCAAACCAAACCAAACCACAAAAGTATATAGCAGCAGCATCTTACCGCTACCCACATATAGGGCAGAAAAGTGGAGGCTAACACAAAGGGTGCAACTTAAATTGAGGACAGCGCAGGCAGCTATGGGAAGGAAATTGACAGCTGTAATGTTAAGAGACAGGAGGACGGTCGAGTCGGTCAGGGAATAAACGCGGGTTAATGATAAGCTAATCGAAATCAGGCAAAAGAAAGTGGCTTTGACAGGGCATGTAATGCGAAGGCAGATTAACCGACGCTCTTTAAGGGCAACGAACTGATTACCAAATGGGAGCGAACTTCGCAGGGAGTGGCAGAAAGTTATGTGGGCGGATGCGATTAAAAAGTTTGCATCGATACGGTGGCCGCAGCTGGCTAACGACAGGGTTAATTGTAGAGACATGGGAGAGGCCTTTGTACTCCATAAAGCGCCGTCAGGCTGATGATGATGATGATGATGACGACGACGACGACGATGATGATGATGCTGATTTGCTTAAAAAGCTACAAAAACTTGGGCAACATTTCCACTGACGTTTAATATGAACTCGAAATCATTAAAATGGCCAACTCCTACGTAGTATGTAAGACACTCTTCAGCGATCGCTGTGGGAAATTGCTTAAAGACCCCCTCGTCCGGTCAGATTCGTCGCAAATCCTGAGGAGGGTCTCAGATGTTGCCAGCGCTACTCCAGCCAGTCTCTGCAATGTGTTTGTGGCGGCGTTCACGTCCTTCTCTTTGTCATCCTTGAACACCCGCTCATTCTGCTTTTTGCAATCGTATTCGGCTGCTGTTGGCGTTTCCCAGCCTTGGAGCCAAATCGGTTTCGCATTGAGGGTTCTGAGATTGTTTGCTGCATCTGAAATCATCCAGCGACATCCGCCATTTCCAGCTGTGCACATGAAACCGGTGCACGCGTAAAATTGAAAGACACCGTCCTAATCCTCGCGGCAATGATTGCTGGCAGTAGGATGCTTGCTTCATACCAGCGTACGTCGGAAACCGTAGCGACGTGCGCGGAAAGCTGATTTAGAGCGACATCTAGATATATGGGTGTCATTCGGAGAGATCACAGTGTCATCGTCGATGTCAATGGAGTCGTTATTGTCGTGTCAGTGGCGTTGTCCGTGAACGTCCTAACCCTTATATCGTAAAATCTCCACGCTGTCCCACTGCTTCGTAAGTTAACCTGGGGAACAGCATCGACTAATGCGTAATAAGACCTCCACATCCATGCCATTCCTACAGCCTTATCCCCATGCCCGTAACGACCAGTTACCTTGCACTTTCTAGTCCTGAACCCCACCACCGTGCCCCTTGACATCCAACTCGACCATGGCTCATAACTGCACTCAGCTATCGCCACATTCTCAAGAAAAGCCATTCACTAAAGCTTGTTGTTGGCGCAAATGCGAGTTTAACGGCACCAAATCAAAAGGCATCCTGCACACCTGCCAAACTTACTCAACATTCCAAATGACATTCACGTTTTGCACCACCCTGGATAACGCTGAAATTTCCACTACCACAGGAGTGAACAATTAATAATTTTTTTCTGGCATATCAAAGTACGGAGTCTACTTTGAAGAGCCCCAAAAGGCCGTTGCTTCACTATAAGAACACTATCAGTTCAGCATTCTCGGTACAATCTTTCGCAACTGCGCAATCGAGCACTTTATCCGCTGATGTTGCTTGTGGCGCGCACTACACGCCTGACGACATGCAGAATAGCTTAAACCGATTTTATTCCAACGAACGTTATGAGTGCATGGTTTGCAGGTTGAGACGACCGACGCGCATGCCTGGTAGCGTAGGTAATGCTATAACTGCGGTGAGACTCGATCAGTTGATTATTGCTCATCCTAAAACATAAATGCGTACAGCTGCCCTACGAGGGACATAAATATTCCTTATTTAAAAATACAACTTTACCATAAATCTGCAAAAAACATCAAAATTCAGGTGGCCATTTTTATAATATGTAGGAGGCTGTATATACCAACGGGAGCTCCTCTAAAGGCCAGCCCTTCCGATGGACTTTCTGCCTAACGTAGACACAACGTAATAGTGCAGCAGGTATGTCAAGAATTTCATCCTGATTTGGACAAGATCAGTAAAATCATAGACACAAGGCTATGAAAATGTCGCTCACGCACCACATTGCACAATTCTTGCTTGCTCATGTGGGACCCGAGCAGGGGCCTGGCCCTCAGGCTTCCACCTGCCGCAAATCAAGGGTCCACTTCGGGCCCCTGTCTCTTCACTAGCACAGAACATTAGGAGCGCGCCAAAATCCGTGTCTCAGCCATACCTGGGAACTCGCACACCAAGACACAATAGCCCCGAAGGCATCTCCATGCACGCTGGATTCAGCTGTGGCTGACCGACGGCTCTCCGATACAGGGGGCTATTGAAGAGCACGCCAGCAGGAGCTCGCCATAGAAAGCGCTATAGACCATGCCACATGTCTCCTCACGGACCACCAAAACTTAAGAAGCAGTAATAGAGACTCGCGGTAAGAGTTAGCGCTTTCGGCGAGCTGCTCAATGCAACGTCAGCCGGCTTGCCTAAAATGCCTCACCCTTGCTTTGTGACGCTTCTCGGCCTCACTAGTTCCTGGTCGTCGCTCTGACCTTCAGTCGCGCTGGACCCTTTGCCACTTAAAGCGCATGGTCCGGGTGGCGGCCGTCGCCTTGGAAGAAAACCACCAGCACTGTTCGTCATCACCAGCCGCGAAACGACAGACACCTGACATTCACACAAGCCCTGCAGCGCCACCCCGGAAGCCGAAGAATGCCCACCACTTCCGCTTGTCATTGTCATATCACCTTGGCTGCCACGGGCAACGACGTAACAGCATATCAAATAGATTACAATCAACACACCTATCAGTGAGGTCCGCAGGCAATGTCGGCCGGCTTGCCTAAAATGCCTCACCTTTGCTTTGGGTGGCTAAAACATATTTACCCTCTTTTTGCTAAGAGTACTAGTTTTCCTGGTCTCTTTGTACTGCCGAGCTCATGCTGCTGTATTGCCCTTGAAAATAAGTGCACACGTGTGTTGCTTGAGCTTTCAATCCTCTTCGGCGATAGCGAGCAGCATCTTGGGCCTAATACTTGCGGTGGCGCCGACAGCAACAATTGGGTGTTAGCAGCACTGGACGATATCAAGGCTGGTCGAACAACAATTCGAGCCGAAATTAAAGGAATTCGCACCCAACTGGCTAAACACGAGAAAATCTATCAAGAAATTACCGAAATATAAAACGACTGCGTTTCTTTATGCTCTCAGCAGCAGTTAGCGTGAAGCGTATCGCAGAGAATAATGCGACAAAAATAGACGACATTGCGCGTAGAATAGATCACTCAGACGATAAATCTCACCGTCCTAGCCTTTTTGTGTCTGTGAAAAATACCGATCGAGAAACTTGGGCGGAATATGAAAAAAAAAATAATTTTCGAACTTTGCGATACCAAACTCCATGCTTCAATGAACGAGCGCACCGACTCGGGCGTTCGGACAGTAAGAAAAACAGAGAAATAGTGGTAAGATGTGCACACTTTAAAATTAAAGAAGTTCTTACTAATGCCAAGAAAATGAAATGGAAAAAAAATAGCATTTCCGAAAAACAATGCCAGAACACTCGCCTAGCCTTTAAAAATCACCTGCAGCTCGCAAAAGGCCAATATGTAAAATTCACCCTCTGGTACAATATGCTGACTATTGGAAATGCCACATACACATTTTATCAAGATGCACAACATGCAGTACCTCGCTCCCTATAGCTATGCCCTAGTCCCTTGTACTGCGCGGCTTTAAACTCCGTATCATTCTTTCATGACCTAAGAGATCTCCTTCCTCAACGCGATGCCCTCACCAGTCTGACACCATCCAATGCAATGTCGTCGCGCAAAGTGGAACATGGCTCAATGAGCAAGTAGATTAAAGAGAAGCGCAGACCATATTTCCGAACTTATATATTCTCAGGCGAAATCGTGTAGGTAAGCGAGGCTGTGGCGTGCTGGTAGCCGCCCTCCGTAACCTTGATTTTTTTTAATTTAAAGATTGACTCACCCCTTGAAATATTGTTCGTCTGCTACAGCACCTCGTTTCTGCCCATATTACCTGCAGTATTTACCGTGCTCCAGACAGCGACACTTCGTTCGTTTCATTATATATTTCTTGACGCTGTTAACGCTTTATCCTCGAAAATTCCGCATGCTACTATATTTAAATTCGGCGATTCTAACTTTCGCGCGATAATCTGGTCTTGCCCTTCTGAGATCACATCAAATTCTACAGAATGCTATTTTGGGGACATATGTCAAAAAATTTTGCTTTAACCCAACTAGTTTATTCCCTAAAAAAGCAAACTGCACAGTCATCGAGCATACTTGATTTCATACTAACGGCCCATCCAGAGAACCTGTGAACCTGTGACTTAGTGATCATTCGATAATCTGCGCCATGTTTCTAGGCCACCTACCAAAACAAAAGAAAGCGATCAAATTACTCTCTTTATGATAAAGGCGATTATAGAAACGTTAACAGTGAACTTGACAGTTTCAATACTTAGTTTTTTATCGACTTTGAACAAAGGTCTAGCGAGATATAACTGTCTGCGCGTTCGGAATAAAATGAATGATTCTCCTCCAACGGTACATTCCTAAAATTACGGTGAGCGAGCGCGCTTCTACCACTTGAATCAATAATTCAGTACAACGCTTCGATGACAAGAAGAAAAGGCTCTTTCGGACTTCCAGACGTATTGACAACCCTAGCTCATGGAAGGAATATTACGAGGCCAGAAAAGCTTATAGCGCCCGAATTTTTAAAGCTATGTAACCATTTTTGAACACTACGCTCCCCGAAACAGCCACGTCGTGCTCCATTCTGACCTATCGATATATTCATATCATCAATTGAAGCAATGTTAGGCTCTGTAACCCGCTCCCTCATGTAATACCCCTCCAATGGGGCCTTTGAGGGAGTCATAAATAAAAAGCGGGCATGAGTAAGGCAGCGCGTTTCTACCGCTTCGGCCAGCTGCAACCACAGCATCCGGGCCCCAAGCATTAAGCTGCCCCAGGGAACGAGCGCACACATGCTCCTGCCCGCGAGCGACGAAACCAGGTTGCCTTGGGAGTGGTTATGTATGCGGTCCGAAATGGGAAGCAGGCGCAGTGTGAGCAATTTTCCTGCACTCGTGCTCTCAGGGCCGCCGCATGTACCCCTCAGTCCCTCTAGATAGAAGCTACCCTTCATGGCCAGGTGCAGACAGCTCTTAAAACTGACGTGCAAGTAACCCAACAACACATACCGAAACTGCAGCTTGTGAGCAGGTCTGCGGACCCTCTATCCCACGGTTTGGGCTGGTGTATTGTGATGTCCACCATCAAATGCAAAAACTATAGCTGTAATAAAGTTTCTTCTTTCTATAGTGGCTGCAGCAGTGAGAGTGCTGTGTGCAGAATCTGCGGAACGCTCCTGGTAGATTGCATATTTTCGCCCGTGCAAATCCAGGCTACGGCGCCATGCTGTCTTCTTCCAACATTTTTTTCTCTCCGTTGCTGCTGTGAAGTGCGCCATCGGTATGAAGTTCGCTCCTCACTTGGCCTCACTGTAACCCAGCTGCCGGTGACAGCGTAAATGCGAGCTCCAGATCCCGTCAGCGCAGTGTGCATTCCTTCCTTTTTTGCTCATATTTTTCTGCCTGCGGTTCTTTCCTCCCCTTCTCTTCCTTCCTTCCCTGCAGTTCTTTCACCAGACTGCTGACCATACCTAGACAAAATCGCAGTGATCACTCAGACTCACAAACAAAAGATTGGTCAAGCTATGAGCTCACTCAAACTCGGACTCACACACTACCGGGCTCACTCGCACTCATAACTCACTCATTTATGCTCACAGTTCCTTTGGACTCTCTCCGACTCACGACTCGTCGAGGTCAGCCATTTGTTACGGCTGACGACTCAGTTCGACTCAGCTCATTTGGGCTCATTCAGCTATTTCGACTCCCATATCTCATCTGGACTTACGCCTCACGGCTCCTCTGGGCTCAGTTACTCATCTTAACTCAAGACTCATTCGGGCTCACTCATTGTTTTCGACTCAATGCACACATGGGTTCATTGTAGTGGCCATGTGGCACTCCCCCGAGCCGCCGAGACGCGAGGCAAACGATCCCCCCCCCCCCCCCCCCTAGCAGCGACACGATGAAACTCTGACAAAGCTTTCAACACAAGTCCACCCGGCTAATTATCGCACACGCGTAAACTAGTAACAGGTAAGGGACGAAATGCCGTCTTCCTCGCTTCCGTAGAATCCCTTTCGGTCACCCACCGACGTCTCCAAACCGCCTCGCCCTCAAGCGTCCTTGCTCACAACTTTAAACCAGCAATTAAAAAAAAACAAGCGCAAACAAAAATACAGACCATGATCTGAGCCTGCGCCAGGACTCGCTCACAACTCAAATCATGATCTGAATGCGAGTCCGAACTCAGATCATGATCTGCCTGCGTGTCCCAACTCACTCACAACTCAGATCATGGTCTGAATGTGAGCCTGAAATTACTCACTAATGAGATCATCTGAATGTGAGCCTGAAAGAGTCCTACTACGAGTGAGTACGGCGACCTATGCTCCCAACGCGCGTGCCCCGGAGCGCACACCATAGAGGTATCACTTCAATGCATGCTTTCTAGGAACCTGAAAGAAACGGTGCAAGCTATGCAGATTGATAATCCGGGAGGCCTATAGTTACCCGCCGCGGTGGCTCAGTGGTTAGCGCACTCGGCTACTGATCCGGAGTTCCCGTGTTCAAACCCGACCGCGGCGGCTGCGTTGTTATGGAGGCAAAACGCTTAGGCGCCCGTGTGCTGTGCGATGTTAGTGCACGTTAAAGATCCCCAGGTCGTCGAAATTTTTCCGGAGTCCTCCACTACGGCACCTTTTCCTTTCTTCTTTCACTCCCTCTTTTATCCCTTTTCCTTACGGCGCGGTTCAGGTGTCCAGCGATATATGGGACGGATACTGCGCCATTTCCTTTACCCCAAAACCAATTATTATTGTTATTATTATCAGGCCTATAGTTATACCCAGCTAACTATTATTAGTCACGGTAGGAATATACCAAGTTTGTGAAAAGCAACCAGGGAAAAGGGTTTGCTTCTGAGCCACATAGTAGCACCCTTGGAGCACCCTTAAAGACCATAAGTGTTCGAAAGGTGAGCACATCGATTATCCGTGCAAGCTTAGAGCCTAAAGGTTGTCAGAACTACTCCACTGCATTGCTAAGAAATAATCCGCATTGTGTGGCTACTACGGGCAAAGCGGGTACATCCCTAACATCTACTCTATTTCCCGTGGCGTATTAACGAGACTTCGAGTTTGCAGCAACAGCATGGACATACCAACTCCCCGACAATTTAATGCAATAACTCAGGCCTGTACACAGACTGGACACTTTCCAGGATGCCGCGACTGCTTCAACTTACGCCCTCGCTCCTCCTCGATTCTACTCACTCTCAGCCTGCGCGTCCTGCACGAGCACCGACTGTACACTTTCCACGATGATGCGACCACGTTGACGCACCCTCTCGTTTCTTCTTCAATGCCGCAGCTCTGATACCTGCGTGTAGTGCAGGACCACTGATCGCAATTTCAAGCATGTTGTACGTGCTTCTACTTACCTGCTCACTGCCCCTTTAATGCACTTGCTCTACTGTCTGCTTATAGCGCATGTGAAGAAGATTGCACACTTTCCAAGTCATGCGACGCGACTTACCCACTCCCTGCCTCATGAATGCCCTCACTCTCATTATCACACATTTCACAGCTCCCAAAGATGCTCTAAATGCTTCAGCGCCGCCTACTTGTACCCAAGCCTGTTTACATTTCACAGCTTCCAAAGATGCTCTAAATGCTTCAGCGCCGCCTACTTATACCCAAGCCTGTTTATATTCAATAGACACAGGCAGATAACTTTCTAGGATGCTCCGACTGTTGCATTTACTCTCTCTCGCTGCCCCTTGACTGCACTAATTTTCAAGGCCATCGCGGTGGCTCTGTGGTTAAGGCGCTGGGCTGCTGACCCCAAAGACGCAGATTCCATCCCGGCCGCGGCGGTCGAATTTCGATGGAGGCGAAATTATAGAGGTCAGTGTACTGTGCGATGTCAGTGCACGTTAAAGAACTACAGGTGGTCGAAATTTGCGGAGCCCTTCAATACGGCGTCCCTCGTAGCCTCAGTCGCTTTGGGACGTACGCCATAAGCACTAACTTTCACGGCGGCGTGTTCTGCATGAACATAGATTGCACAGTTTCCAAAGTACTTCGACTGCTTTGAGGTACCAACTCATTGCTTTTTAAATTCCCTTGCCCTCATTAACACAGTTTGAAGTTTCTAACCGCGCTGGAAATGCTTCCACGCAACCTACGGGCACCCTTAACTCAACTTACTATCAGGACTAATGTGCACCATCAACACAAATACTACGCTTCCCAAGATGATGCGACTACTTCCACGCCCTCACACGCTGCTCCTAAAATGAAGTTATATTAGGCCTAGATGTATTTCATAAACACGTTGCAGACTTCCTAGTGTGATGCGACTGCTTCGACTTTCCCGCTCGCCGTCACTCGGAAGCAGTTATCTGAGACCTGCATGTGCTGATTACCACAGATTGCACTCTCGCAGATCTTGTGACTGCTTCGCACTACCCACTCGCTCGTCCTTTAAAGCACTTTCTCCCATGAACACAGACTGTCCACTTTTCAGGATGGTGCGACTGCTTCGAGGCACCTACTCAACCTCTGGAACATCAAACCAGTTTGCACGTTTTCCAGGATAATGCGACTGCTTCGCCGCACCCACTCGCTCACCCCTTGAATGCACTCACTCTAGTTAATACAGAGCGCCACTTGTCTAGATTCTGAGACTATTCAAGCGCAACTACTCGCACCGGTTGATTGCGTTTAGTGGCAGGCCTGCTTGTACTGCGTTAACACAGTTTGCACACATTCCGGGATGATGCGACCGCAAGAGTACTCACTCACTGCCCCTGGATAGGAACCGCTGTGTACCGCATGGACACAGACTACAGATTATCGAGGATGCTGGGACCTGACTTCACTTATCCTCTCGCTACCCTCCGAATGCATTTACCTCAGCCCTGAATGTTTTGCATGAGCACTGCAAGCACAATCTTCGAGGCTGCTGCGCCTGCTTCAAAATATCAGCTCCCAGCAGATGGTGTGAACTTGCTACAAAGCCATCCCTGCAATTTTTTAAGAAAATCCTAGTCGCACCAAGTACTGAGTGATGCGAGCAATGAAGGCAGACGAAATCTTAAACTTGCGCTTCTTAGGCTGGTTTAGGGCACCTTTATATCGCTTAGAGGCGCGCAGCGATTGCCGTCGATAATATTAAGCGGTCTTGTTGCTGGTGCGACCAAAGACGACCTCCACTGGAATGACAGTGTAGTTAACTTTCCTCAGTTCTCAATAATTAATACAGGAATTAACTCATTGAAAACATCCCATTTTAATGATAAAAAACTAGCACATCCACTCTATTCCCATAGACTAAAAGTTTTTAGGTACAAATGTAATTTAAATATAGCCTAACACGAAGAAAGATAACACAAATCTGAGTATTTATTCCCCTCCTCCGGAGCACTAATGTCACCTCAGCAGGCCATGTAGATCTGAATGGTGATCAAACGCACTTGCCTGCTGCACTGCGGTCATTAATTTTTCTTTTTCTGCAGATTCTTTGGAACTTGCCTTGAAATCAGAAATCTAGTTCGTAATGCGTGAAATTCGAAGCGCACGGCGAGATATTAGCTGGCTGCAGCGGTGAAGGGAAGCTACACCATTTCCATAGACGAGCTGACTTGTGGTTCTCTTTTTTTTTTCAGATAGTGATCTCAGAATATGCATCCGAGCCAGGTGGTTTAGAATACACTCGCTTCATGTGACGGTGGAAACTGACGATAAAAATGAACCCTGGGTAAGGCCTAAACTTTGTAAAGAGTGAGGAAATGTATCTGCACGCACACTTTTGGTATCCACTGAAGTACAAACCCGTAAAAGAAGTCAGCTAGTGAAAGACAGAAAGTCGCGCACACAACCCTAGTACTGTATGCACTTTAGACTTCATGCGACAGTCAGTAAGACGTGTTATATCTCAAAGAACGATATCAACTTTTCACCATCTGAACATGATGCAGTTGAACGTCTAATGCAAGAAATTGTTGGTGGTGCAGTGCTGGGAGACAGGAAGTCTCGTCGATAGTAGAACTTGTTAGAGAGTAAGTGAGCTATTTTTCCGCGTCTGCGCATTTGATACAAGGCCGTCGCGATATGTTTATGCCGTAGACTGGAGATATATGCACTTCACGTACCCAACTGGTACGTTCGAAAGAGTACGTCGGAAGTCAAAACTGAGCGAAATCTGCCACAAATGTCACTTTCTGGAGGGAGCGCCGTCGCCTAATCAGATCAGCCCCGGACCGACTCATAATGTCGAAAAAATGTTATAGTCGGCAGGAACCCAGCAGAAGTGAGATAAGGAAGCTAGGTTTGTACACATCTTGCAGAGTTACAGGTTGTGAAAGCCTTCGCCAGATGACAAGAGGAAGTTTGCCATTGTAATCCATTTGATACCTCGCCGTAACGCCGCTTCCGCATGCGTCGTCAAATATCACGAACAGAGCATTTTGCTTGCGGTAGGTGAACAAGCCCCGCCATAACTCGAAACTTTTCAATGATGGTACCTCGGTCTGCGGACATAGTACGCAGGAAGCAACATGAACAAAAAATAAGGCGCTTGGTTTGAGCCAGATATGCGTCAAGCAGGCTCTTTTCTGTCCATCACAACAGGGAAGCAGTTCACTTTTATGGGACCGAGAGCTTCCCATGCACACAGCCATCATGTACACTGTGCGGCCGAAGAAAGACAGACCGTCAAAGTAAGTTTCAAAAGTGACTTTTTCGCAGTGTGTAACTTTGTCACTTTTATTTGTTTGAGCTTTTGCCTTCTTAAAGGCATGTCAGTTTTCTTTGCGCGCTGCCTGTCGGTGTTGCAGAGAGCGTAGTGGTTTCTTTATTTTCTCTTTCATGAGCAGAAAATAAAACACCCCCTTCGCACTGCTGCCAGTTAAACTTCAGATCTGGGCGTGCAAGTTATTTCAGGAGATGATTATAGTTATGCAGAAGAACATTAATGAGTGAACACAGTTGAACGAATTGGTATATAATCATCATTCACAACAGCGCAGCAAACAGACAAAAGGGTGACTAGACAAAAGAGAGTAGTAGGGAGACTAGAGTTGTTTTGTCTAGACTCCCTTTTGTCCGTGTTTGCTGCGCTGTTTTGAATCATGAGTATGTAGAGTACATGTGGTCACCGACTAACCGCATGCACACTCAAGCACAAAAGAAATGTTTGAAGAATCTGGGGGGTCACCGGGCAAAATACGGCTTCATGCGTAAAGCATGGACGATCTCTAGACGGGGTAGTCGACGGTTTCTCGGCTGTGAAAGTGCTGCGTCCAGTAGTACCTCGCAATTAACGTCACTGACGCGCCGCAAGACTTTAGAAGGACCAACATTGCGGCAAATCAGTTTTTCGGACAAGCCTCGCCGTCGAACAGGTACCCATACCCAAACCTGGTCGCCGGGTTTGTAGAAGACTTGTCTGTGCCGGAGGTTGTATCGGTGCGAGTCTTTATCTTGTTGCTGTGTGATGTGAACATGTGCTAGCCGACGAGCCTGCTCGGCTTCGTGGGCAAGCTTCTCAGCGTCAGCAGAAAGTTGGTCATCGGTTGCGCAAGGGAGCATTGCGTCGAGCATCGTCTGAACCTCCCTGCCGTAGAGGAGGCGGAACGGTGTGAAGCGGGTCGTCTCTTGAACGGCTGTGTTATAGGCGAATGTCACGTACGGTATGATCATGTCCCAAGTCCTGTGTTGCACATCGACGTACATCCCCAGCATGTCCGCCATGGTCTTATTAAGCCGCTCTGTCAGCCCATTTGCCTGCGGGTGGTAAGCAGTAGTTTTACGGTGGGCCGTTCCGCTTAGGTGAAAAATTTCTGTCATCATCTGGGAATTAAACGAGGTCCCTCGGTCGGTAATGAGGTATGTCGGGGCGCCGTGCCGAAGTACGATTTGATTCATGAAGACATCCGCAACCTCGGACGCTATGCCATGAGGTAAGGCTTTGGCCTCGGCGTATCGAGTGAGGTAGTCTGTGGCAATGATGATGTACCGGCTGCCACCCGAGGACAAAGGGAAAGGGCCAAGAAGGTCCATGCCGACCTGATCAACCACCGGGGTTGGAGGAGCCCCGAAGGCTTGACGGCCGGGGCCTTACAGCGCTGACATTGGCGACAGCTCTGCACATAGCGTTTAACAACAGTGGAAAGTTTGGGCCAGTAGAACAGCTGGCATATTCTGGAAAGCGTGCGAGAGTATCCCAAATGGCCAGAGGTTGGTTCGTCGTGGCACGCAGAAAGTATTTCCTCTTGAAGTGTTCCCGGCACGACGAGGAGGTACGCTCGATATCTGGAACCAAGGTTCCTCTTATAGAGCACGCCTCGTTGCAGGGAAAACCGCGACATGTGCCGAGAAAAACATTTAGGAACGGTGGCTAGCTGACCTTCTAGATAATCGATGAGGGGTCGTAACTCTGGATCGGCGCGCTGCTGAGTTGACAAATCAGAAGAATAGATAGCCCCAAGGAAACTGATATCGTCGTCCGTGTCACGTGGGGGTGGATATTCCGCAACCGCTGCAAACTTGTCGGGGTCGGGCTTCACGCCGGCGGCGCTGAAATGGCCGAGAAATTTCAGCTCCTGGTAACCGAAGTGGCATTTTTGGGGCTTCAATGTCCGGTTAGCTGAACGAAGGGCTTCGAGGACCGTCCGCAGGCGTTCATGATGTTGACTAAACGAGTCGGCGAAAGCCACGACGTCGTTGAGATAGACTATGCAACACTGTCATTTAAGACCGGCAAGGACAGTGTCCATCATGCGCTGAAAGGTGGCAGGCGCAGAACAAAGACCTAGAGGTAGAACTTTAAATTTATAAAGTCCGTCGGGAGTGAAAAAAGCCGTCTTCTCATGATCCCGTTCATCAACCTCAATTTGCCAGTTGCCACTTTTTAGGTCGATGGACGAACAAATGCCGAGCGCGCCGAAGGCGGTCGAGAGCGTCGTCAACACGTGGCACTGGGTAAACGTCCTTGTTCGTGACTGCGTTCAGCTTCCGGTAATCGACGCAGAAACGCAGAGTGCCGTCTTTATTTTTGACTAGGACGACCGGCGAGGACCATGGGCTGTTGGAAGGCTGGATAACGTCATCTTCAAGCATCTCCTTAACTTGGAACTTCAATGACTTCGCGCTCTGTAGACGATACGCGATAGGGGTGTTGACGGATTGGGTGTACGTCATCGTACGTCACGATGCGGTGCTTGGCTATGGTAGTTGGACGCACTTTCGGCGAGGAGGCGAAACACTCTCTGAATTCGAGCAATAGTGCACACAGCTCTTCCCGTTGGCTGCTCGACAGCGCGGAGTCGTCATCGAAGTCTCTCTCGAGAGAATGGAGGCTGCACTGGTTCTGAGGAAGAAGCACTCGGAAACATCGGAGATGCGTTCGACAAAGACTACGGAAATGCCGCGAAAAAGATGCCGATGCTCGTGAGTAAAATTGGTAGCAAGTACCTGCGACTGGCCACTGTTAAGATGGATCATACTGCGGCCACGCACACGCCTTGCGTCAACAGTAATGAAAGGTTCGTTTCGGCGATGACGTCACCGTCCTGAAATGATTCGCACTCAACCGTAATGAAGGCGCTGGTTCGAGGCGGCAGGGTGACGGTGTCCTTAGAAACTAGAAGTGTCTGTCTTGGTCGCGGTGCATTTCTGAGGGCGAATGCATTCTCAGTTGAAAGCGTGACCTTGTTATCGCGTAGGTCAATAATCGCCCCATATTCACGCAGAAAATCTACAGTTGAGATGAGGTCGCGCGCGCGAGAAGTTATTCAGAACAAGACATCAGACGACAAATGTGGACCCCCGGATTTGAACTCGGGCGGTGCACATGCCGAGAGGTGCAATCAGACGACCGCCCGCAGTGCGAACTTTGTGCCAGCCCATGGCGTGAGAACCTTTTTGAGAATGGTGGCGAACTGGCTACGCAGAATCGAATAATCAGCACCAGTATCTAATAACGCTCGAACGTGGCGACCATCCACTATCACAGGTATGTCTAAGGAAAGCCGCTCTTGAGTCGGGGGCTCCGGAGGGGATGATCGGGCACAGGCGTCGTTGTCTGCAGGCTTTGCCACCGGGAATTCGTCGGCGTGGCGTGTGCTTTCTAATGGCGTCAGTGCGTCGAAGGTATCGGAGAGCGCGGGCGTCGTAATGGTCGAGGCGCCGTCATGGGTAAGCGTCGATGTGTCGAAGCGAGCGGGTACTGCGGACTTCGGAACCGTCGAAGCGTGGTTATGTCGACGAAGTGTCGCTGTGTCGAAGTGAACAGTGACCGCAGACTTCAGAACCGTCGAGACGTCGATATGTCGAGGGAGTGTCGCTGTGTCGGAGTGAGCGGTGACCGCGATCTTCGGAACCGTCGAGCGTCGTTATGTCGAGGGAGCGTCGCTGTGTCGGAGTGAACAGTTGCCGCGGACTTCGGAACCGTCGAAGCGTCGTTATGTCGAGGGAGCGTCACTGTGTCGGAGTGAACGGTGACCGCGGACTTCGGAACCGTCGAAGCATCGTTATGCCGAGGGAGCGTCGCTGTGTCGGAGTTAACGGTGACCGCGGACTTCGAAACCGTCGAGCGTCGTTATGTCGAGGGAGCGTCGCTGTGTCGGAGTGAACGGTGACCGCGGACTTCGCAACCGTCGAGCGTCGTTATGTCGAGGGAGCGTCGCTGTGTCGGAGTGAACGGTGACCGCGGACTTCGGAACCGTCGAAGCGTCGTTATGTCGAGAGGAGCGTCGCTGTGTCGGAGTGAACTGGTGACCGTGGACTTCGGAACCGTCGAAGCGTCGTTATGTCGAGGGAGCGTCGCTGCGTCGCGAGTGAAGGTGACCGCGGACTTAGGAACCGTCGAGGCGCATGAGATGGCGCAGCTTTTTATCCTCGGACATTGCAGGGTCCGCGCGCCTGAAGAGGCGCGTCATGTCCTCTACATACGCTGCAACGTTTTCATTTGGAAGCTGAACGCGAGATTGCAGAGCGCGTTCTGTCCGTTCGCGACGATCCGAGCTGCCATATGTTTCTAGGAGACGACGCCGGAACCCACTCCAAGAGGACAACTGGTCTTCACGGTTTTCAAACCATATCCGAGCGCCGTCGTCTAGGCTAAGTAGACGTTTCTGAGCTGGGCGGCGTCATCCAACTGGTTGAACGTGGCAACTCGCTCGTAGTGCTGCAACCAGTCTTCTGCGTCTTCAAAGATGTCGCCGTGGAAATACTTCGGCATGCGGGGATTCTGGAGCATGAAGTAGGGTGTGGGCGCCCCAGGCATTGGGGTGGTCGCGGCAGGCATTGAGGCGGCGCCTAGTTTTTCTGAGGACATGCCCGAGGGGGCAGGCTCGGGTGGTAAGCCCCGAATCCGGCAGCGAGCACGGTGAACGGGCGTATTGACGAGTGTAGGACTGAAGCGCCGGCTAACCGTTGGGGTACGGGACACGAGATCGATCCCACCTCCACCAGATTTGTCACGGTGTTGGTGACAAGACAGGGACCTGGCAACAGAGGGGGCTCGGCAGCACATCCTTCGGTGGGAGAGACGGCGAACTTCAACGTCGTTCAATCCGCGCGCCTCCAGTGTAAACGTCTTTTTGCCTCATCGCCACCTTGCACTATATACCAGGGCTTTCAAAGAAGCCCGCCTATAATTTTAAAAGTAAGCTTTTTGCGGTAAACAGAAGCATCTTGCGCCATATATAGTAATCCCATTATTGGCGGATTTCAGAAAACACATCAATGATGTTCACTGTTAGGAAGTTAATACCGATAGGCATCTAATTGCAAGTAGAGACTTATAACCGAAAGTTATTAAGAGCGATATCAGTTTTTAGAATTTCGAAAGCGCGAGTATCCTCGCCGCTATGGCTAAAAAAATTGGGCCATTTATCGCGTAATTTGAAAACTGCGCATCTGTGGGTAACAGAACGACAAGTCTAATGGCGCTGATCCATCGCAGCCAGCGCCGTCAAGTGACCTTACCCTGTGGCGCCTCCGTGCACAGAGCCGTGCGGCGTAAAGCCGTCTCAGGCGTCCAGGTGACCTTCGCGCTTTAGCAACAATGCGAGCATGCCTCGAGAGACCAAGAAGACGAGACTCAATCGCGGATTCGGCGGTCGCAATATCGTATATCGCCAACGTATAGTTCAAGGAAGCAGGCAGCAGCTGCCGTTAACAAACGCGCTTAAGAAGCAAAATTGTCCGAACATCTTTGCAATCTTCTCTGAGTCTACGCCGCACTCCTAGTTACTCTGCCAGGGACCTTCGAGGTACATTTAGTCTCCAAATCATGGTCAACGACATGAGGTTCAATCGAGTTTCGGAAAACAATATTCAATTCTGAACGCGTCTAGTCTGCCAAAAAGATCTTTTGTCAAGCAGAGCAAGCGTGAGCGGAGCCACAAACATTGAAACAACCAGATTTTTCTAACATAGCCTAAAATCTTTCTCTCTGGTTCCTTCCTCTCTAGCTTGTACATCGAACTTCCAGGAAGCGGAGAAACAAAAGTAAATTTCACCAACAAAGTTAAGAAAGGCCAAAGTCTCGTGTTCATGGTACGCCTGAAAACCACTTGTCTCGTGGTGACCAACAATTTCGACGAAAACAAACATTTCACCGTTCTTAAGAGGGTCAATGAGCCCTTCATAAAAGCGAAATTCCACGATGACCTGGAGATCATGAAGGTAGAAGGCGTAAGTGGTGCTTCATCATTACCCTAATTTCTCCCCGCTTCGGGTCGTGCTACACCAACTGCTCTTTTATTCTAGCTGTTGCCTAGCAGGCAGCTTCAGCTGAAATTGCGAGCATTCGAATGCGAGGCACTCGTCATACCCGTTTCGTTATGCGCGTGTCTCTTTCTGCATACAGACTAGGGGCCGTATTACGGAACGGTCAAATAGCAAAGTTGTCAAAAACTTGTCAAAAACGGGTCAATTAGCCTCGCTCCTATTGGTCGGTCGTGGCCGGCGGCCATATTGCTTTTTTTCGTCATGGGTGGCTGAAGATTACGTCACGGATGTGGCAGAAGTGGTGACATTGCACACCTAATTATGCAGGCGCCAATTGACAGTTTGTGGAATTATGGGGGGACCAGCCGTCCGCACCCCTGCACTCCCACTCCGCGGATTCAGCGTTCCCGCTCGCCAACCGCAGATGGGTTCGTGCTCTAGGGAACAAAGGGAAGGGACGACAGAGCGTTAACACTCATATGCTATTTATTACAGTTGCAATTAATACACAGAGCGGGCCAGCTGGCTACAAAACATCAACGAGGCATTCTTCGGAAGTAGAAGGCTACGTAAGAAGGGCTTCTGACTTACCGGCTGGGGCAGGGGCGCGACTTCGGAAGTATCGGCGGCGAACATTTGTATTCGCCGACAATGGCGGCCGGGTTTTCCCGTGCGCGACCCATTCTTGGGGCAAAGCCATTCCCGAGCATTTGCTGCGCTCGCTTCGCTGCCTGGAACCAGAAGTCCAGCGGCAAGGCACGACGGTTCGCCGTACGCCGGCCGCGGAAGGAGACAAGAGCGTGCGGCTGCAACCGCTCACGGCGCTGGCCGGATCCCAAAGAGACACCCTCCGGTTCCGCGGAATTTCGCGTAACCTTCGAGATGGCACTCCCATCCACGGAGCCGTCGCGGTCGGGTTCGAACCCGACCGCGACGGCTGCGTTTTTATGGAGGCAAAACGCTAAGGCGCTCGTGTGCTGTGCGATGTCAGTGCACGTTAAACATCCCCTAGTGGTCGAAATTATTCCGGATCCCTCCACTACGGCACCTCTTTCTTCCTTTCTTCTTTCCCTTCCTCCTATATCCCTTCCCTTACGGCGCGGTTCAGGGGTTCAACGACAGACTATAGCAAAGTTTACATTCAAGACAGTCCTCAAACAGCCCGATAAACGAATCGCGCACTGTAGCAGGCGGCTAACACAGTGACTACACACGCAGGTGACGCTGGCGAACACCGGAGGCACCATCTGCTACAGTGCCTGGTTCTATTTCTTGCCTTTTCCACGCTGTTTCGAACTGTTTCTGCAGGTAATGCTGTCTAGGCTGTCTAGTTTGAAGGACTGCATCAGTGAACAAATGTGGCACAAGCGGCAGCATGCCCGACTACACGAGAGCATTGCGCGATTTGGGGAAACATAGAGCGCCTTAATTGGGTTTATGTCCGCCTTCAAAACACACGTTTATCGTTACGTATTAAAAAGATAGCTTAGAAATGACGCAACATACTTTCCCACAATCTTCTAAAGGTTTCAGCAAGTTTTTTCTTACATGTATTTCAATAGGCCGCGCTCTCGTTCCATACCTCCTGCCCGGAATCATCGCCAGGCGCATTTAACGCGGTGTACTAAAAATACAACGCCTTCGAAATGACGCTTCGTACTTTCAGAAATTGTTGTTAGATGGACTTTGTTGCTCCTCACGAAAAGACAGCATCAAAGGTGCGCTGTGAAATAAGAAAGCTGCTTTAAAACATTCACTTCTATGTATTCCTATGGGCACTCAGCCTACTTTACGCACACAAAATGGCGGCACCTATTGCGGCTTTTTACGAAAGGAAGGAGCACAATGTGGGAGAAACAGCATCGATTAGTACCTTTGTGTGGGCCAGTTGTTGAGGCAACATGGGGAGGTGGAGCGCAAAGAAACAAGGACGACACAGACTCGTCCTGTTTCCTTGATGTCTATGTCGTCCTTGTTTCTTTGCGCTGCACCTCTCTATGATGCCTCACCAACGGGACAGCACAAAGGTACTAATTTTCATCCCCACTTTTTCCCCAGTCGTCCCAGCTGGCGACAAGAGCGCCATCGCGTTTTGCTTACGTCACAAATCAGTGTTGGTGTACATGCGTTGCACTCGCAAGTGAGCGTCTAAGCACTGACTGCTTCGTTCAGTGCATGCCTCACATTCATGTTGTGACAAGATCGTAGTTAACGTCACCTAATTTTTGCATCGACAGTTGTTGAGCTCCCGTTTCTGGCATTTACATCTGTACAGAAATAGTAGTAGTCGGCGCAACCGGTTGGCGGTTGCCGTGAGAACCACTCGGAGGGTGGTTCCTTCCAGTGGTTCCCATAGAAGGCGGAGGGTGTGGCGACTAAGAAGGAACGCGTAACCGTAAAGGGGTGCCACGGGAACCACCCGGCGGACAGTTACCGTGAAGGAAGGAGGGTAAGGCGAGAGAATAAGAAGGCCCAAGCAGATTGCGGTGGCCACGAGAACCAACCGGAGGGCAGTTCCCCTGGAAGGGGCAGGGTTAGTGTGATAGGAGAAGGGTACGGCGAGTGTGAGGAACTACATCCAAAGAGCTGTTACCGTTCTATGAGAAGGGAGAGAATGGAGCCAGAGAGGCAATGCACCACGGCTGATCTGCGGTAGCTGCTTCGAAACGCGCCAGCCGGGTAGTGGCGAACTGGAGAGGAGGGCTAGTCGAAGAACGAGTACGTGCAGAAAACTAAAAAGAGCGCTCTATCACTATAATGATGTGAATTCGTTCGAATGTTCTCTACCGCAACATATCTTGAAATATAAATACAATGGCACCTGTCGCTGAATCTCGCGTTACATAGTGGCAAGCATCCTCTGAGTTTTTTTTTAAATATTATTTTCTATTAAAAAAAGCCCATATGGATGTATTTGCAGCTGCATATTCGTACCAAGTCGCAGCCATAAAGAAAAGTGACAGCCTTTGTGTTCTGCTTCTTTCAGCATGTGCCATATACCCACACGTCTGGCGGCTACAAACAATCTCGCATGTAAATAAACAATTTCTTACAAGTCCGCAGCATTGAGTCTAGCGCTTTGTGGCTCTCGTAGCACTCCGCTTAATTATTTATTTCCAAATAACTTCTTTAGTAGCCACTGGATGACCAGTGACATCGCTTTCACATGCAAGCTGCCTCTCCTAAGGAGGCGTTGATTGGTACCGTGCACCGAAAAAAAAATGAAAGAAAAATACGCCTGTTATGTGCTACCCTGCTGTTTTCTGGAAAACAGAGGTACCTCTTGAAGTAACTTTTCCTTCAGGTGTTCGCAGTGCAACAATACGCACTGCAGCGTCGATTTGATATTGTGACGAAGAAGACGAAGTTGGCAGTGACCCGAGACGGAGCCCACCAAATGTTACGTGACGGCCAGCCGAAGAATGAGACGAGAGATGACTGATGACAATGAGATGGTTTAATGGCTGCTGGCCTAGCGCGAGCGCTCCGTCTCGGGTCATTGCCAACTTCGTCTTCTTCGTCACAATATTAAGACGGTGTGTGCAGTTCCGGTGCCTGGACCACGAAACATCTCCGACAGGCGACATGCTGTAAGGCCTCCACAGAAAACGAGGCAGCGGCGTCGGTATAGGCAACGAGAAAAAACACCAAAGGAGCGAAATTTGTGAGTGTGCTACGCTTCTCCGCCTGGATGCTGTCTCTGACGGTATCTTCCCTTTGTAGGACCCTGCAGGCGCTTGAGCAAGAGACTGTATGCTACCAGGAATCGTGAGGCGTCGGGGGCCAATGCTCGTTAGGGGTCTGAATAGCGATAGCCTGGCTGTCATCTTTATTCGCACGCCGACAAGCATTGAAATAGTCAAAAGGACTGGCAGTGACCTGTGTGATGTAAACGGGCCCATTTAGAGAATGGGCAAGAAAAAACTGCTGCTCCTTCCGTTCTCCGATCCCTTCGGACTAAGCGACGCTATGGACATGAGTGCCTGCGCCACATTAGAGAAGCTAGCCGAATTCCCCTGCCGGGAAGCAACAGCACCTGCACACGCCGAAAACCCCTCCTGTACCCTCTGCCACCACCCCAAAGCCACTCTCGATAATATCTTTTTCCTCTGCCCGGCGGGTCCTCCCCCGCGGGGCCTGGAGCGCCTTACCACTTGGGGGGCTTGGGAGACCCTACTGTGCTCCGAGGACCCGGCCAAGCAAGCCATCGCCACAGGCCGGGCTGCCAGCGTCATGAGCCTCCGGGACATGAACGTTTGAGTGCAGCGGGGCCGTGCGGGGCCCAAGGACGTGCGCGTCCTAAACTCCCCTGTGTGTAATAAAGTTTCCACCACCACCGGAAGAGTGATACAGACGCCGGCAGGAGGGGAAAAGAGCCAAGCCGGCGGCATGTCCGGGGAAGACGGGAATGCCGCCTCTGAGAGGAGGGCGAGGCAGACGCTCCAGCCTGGGAAGGAGGACCTCCCAAATTCAGGAGAAAACTAGCAAAGCGGCTCATTGGAGTGGTGACCAAGACCCGAGACGACGCCACTCGCCAATTGGTCCTTCGGCGTCCCAAGCGCCCAAGCCATCGGGGAGAAGCCGAGCCTGAGCGAACGAATGCGGTCCACTCCGCAGTCCCTCCTTTATGAAATGATCGTGCGATAGTCGAGGGGTTCATATTGTCGGCCATCCAGGGTGTTGTGAAAGAGTCCCACCTACTCCCGGTGGGAAATTTTCTAGGCTGAACGTAAAAGCGCAAGAAACAAGGACGTATAATAAGAGACAACACGAGCGTCTTATTCTACGTCCCTGTTTCTTGCGGTTTTACGTTCAGCATGGAAAACCAACTCGCCCAAACGCGGCCTTTATGGAAATTTTCCGGGTGCACGCATGAGCGCCTTCATTGTGTCCCGTAACCCGCGTGAAGACAATGGAATACAAAAGCCCAAGCGCACCATCTCTGATGTTGCCAGCTGACTACGGTAGCGAGGCCCCTTGGCAAAATTACGCCGTACACAGAGCGGTGCAGATTGTCGCTACTTGGTGCGTTTGTGTCTTGAAAGTGCTCCATCGCATTAAGAACCAGCGCTAAAAACACACACAGAGGACGAGACGAGACACACGAAGCGCCTTCGTGTGTCTCGTCTCGTCCTCTGTGTGTGTTTTTAGCGCTGCAGCCCCGACCCCTCCTACGCGTGTGCGCAGGAGGCATTCGGTATTCCTATCCGCAAGTACGCCTCCACTAGCAAAATTTCCTTATTTTCTTAAAATGCATTTTAGTAGCATTTGAAGTATACTTTTCCCAAAAATAATGGATCAAATGTCATACACTGGCCCTCCATGTAAATGCTCGAGCCTGGCCCGGCCCGGAGAAGCAGCACATATTCCGGCCCTGCTTGGTCAGAAGCCTAAACAGGGCAGGCCTTAGCCCATGCAATGCCTTACGATGGATCACAGGTGCTGGGATAGGCTCGTGGGTCTCGGCGCACGGGGAAGCGCAACTTTTTACCTTACTTCACATTAATACTTCAAAGACTAGTTACGAGGGTACTACAGAAGGGGTGGGGCATGCAAGAAATAAAAGCAGAATAAGTACAGATAATTTTCAAGCAAGTGATTCAAAGAAGAGATTTTCATTGTGCAAGTGCCTGTGAAATTCCTTTAAGGAACACAGATGGGCAGGTGATAGCAGCAATCTCTAGCGGAAGGTCGTTCCATTCACTGGCAGTCCGGGGGAAGAATGACTCTAGAGGCGAGTTTAAGACGCCCTTTACCGTAAAATTATGAGCAAGCGCCCCCACCATAACAAGCATATCAGCTTATTCTGGTTCACAGTGTGCATAGGTGGGCATCACTTAAAAAAGCGCACATCGCAAACATTCGCCCACACGGTTACGAGTGCGTAACGCGAATGTTTGAGCGTTAGCTGAGATATGAAAGCAAAGGATTTTTATAATAATCTGGGCTAAACATTCTCGCCTGCTTTCTTATCATATACAGAGGGCCGCAGCCGGCTGCAGCAGCGTTCTTGCGGCAGCAGCTTACCTCTAGCATAAACCTTGCCGGCAAAAAAAGACGAACTGCGCAACAAGAACACGGACGAAAGGGAGGCAGACACACACTGCGTTAGTGTGTGTCTGCCTCCCTTTCGTCCGTGTTCTTGTTGCGCAGTTCGTCTTTTTTGCATTATGATCAACCAACTAGCCCGACAAGTCCTGTTGAAGCTTGCCGGCAGCCTGACAGGACGTCGGGGGGCACGTGAAGAAAGACGAGAGAACAGGAACAGACATTAGAGACCTGACTTGAATCTTCTTGACTTGGCTTGACTTGAAATACACCTGCGTTGTGGAACTTGATCTCCAGTCATGTGAAAAGCGCTAGAAATTGTGACGTGAATAGGAAAAAAAAATCCTTGGGCTAAATTACCTGACGCTTTAAAACGACCAAGTTCTTTTAAAGAGCCTACTCTGCGATATACTTTGTATCCTCACATATTTTCCACGCACTCTAAACATTATTACGCCTGTATGGAAGTAAAAAGGTGGAGCTGCCCTAGTGCAGTCCTTTTGTAGCGAAAGCAACATTGGGCACGAACTCGCACTTTCGCCGTGCTCGCATTCCCACTTTGGTCGCACTGCTCCACGTGACCAACCACGTGACTGAACACGTGACCAACCGCGTGACGAACCACGTTACAACCACACAGCCAGACAACCAGACTAAGCTGGACTTGTAATAAAAATTAACCAAGGCTAACCAAGCTATGCTAACCTTAGCTTTCGCTGCGTATATCCTGGCATAGCCGAGCTAAGCCACTGACAATTGTTTTTGATAAAAGAACGTGCGCTTGAGGGTAGCCTACTCCCTTTTTACTCCTTTCAGTTCAGGAGTACACTCACCTTCTTCACCTGTGCCTACCCGCCTCTCTGCATGTGCCTCTCCACTTATCCAGTCGCCACTTCCTAGCCTTCCGGTCTGGCTGTCTCCTTTCCGCGTGCTTGCTCTCCTGCCTTCCCACAGATCGCCCACCCTTGTTTCTGCCTGCCTGCCTGCCTGCCTGCACACACGCTTACTTCTCTGCCTGCTCGGCTGCAACTGCCCCCCTCTGTTTGATAGCCTTTTACTGTCTTCTTCGTAGCCATCATTCGTTGCGTATCCTGTGGTAAGGGAGATCATAACCATAAGTTTAGAATTAATTGTTTTGTGTGTGTGCGATAGCACTGGAGCTTCCACTCACTCGCTTAGCCGTTGTCTGTGCGGTCCTTCTGTACGACCTTGAGTTGGTTCAGGAAAAGCAACCTGGGTCTCACAAGTCCGGACTATGTCAGCACCTGCCATCCCAAGGCAGTGACGCATCGCTTAGCCGCTGCACCACTGCGCCACGAGTGGTATGAGCTCTCGCAGTCATCTATGAACGTTAAGTAGAAATGATGACTTCCACATATATGGGCATAAACTCATTAACGACTTCGATTCATACTCTTAAGGCGGAGCCCTTAATAATCTAGTTAAACTAAGCACAACGAGAGCCAGCCCACCTGCCTCGCATTTGACCTAGCCAAGCTAAATCGTCTGTCATTTTTTTTTTGCGTTGTAGTGGCGATAGTGGAGTGTAGTGAAGCTTCAGTAGTGGAGCTTCAGTAGTGGTGCTTCCGCTCCCATACTTACGTGGACGTCTAAGATCCGCCTTACGGCTAGGGCGCGATAGCTTTATTTAGCTAATGCTCGTATATCCCGAATTGCTCATTCTCGACTTGATATTCACAGATCCCTGGCAGTCGTCATTCAAAGCACGGAACAATGGTGGTGGGGTTAAGCGATGCGCCGCTGCCCTGCAATAGCAGTTGCTGCCCTCCGGGAAGGCGTAAATGTGAGAACCAGGTTGCTCTTGGCGAGCAACCTCTCGTGACCGATCATTAATTGAACTGCCAGCTGCTCCGGTGGACAATCTGGTGGGCATGTTGTGATGACGCCACGAGGTCACATGAACTCGCTGACCCACCTAGGTTGCCTATCCGGCGATTTGTAACGACGACGAAGCTGGATTTTCTGCTGAGCAGGTGCCTTAACGCTGTCGCGTTAAAAATACACTGCACGTCAGCTTGTTGCAGCACACTCAGGAAGCACACTGAATGCTGAAGCATCTTTTTGTTTATTTTCTGAATTTGCATTTTTAAAACAGTGAGCCGAACATTCAACAATGCCGCGTTATGTTGGCGCCCTAGTGCAAGTTATTTTAGAAGGCATTATTCTTCCGTTGTCGCCTTGCGACGGGTCGTACGTGAATGAGCTGTTAAAACTAGGCCGACGCTGTGCGTAGGCCAGGCTACCTTCCGCCTTTTCGCCGACAGTGACTGGCACCCGTGCTTTATGACGCGATGGCAGGAGAGCATGCGGCCCGTCGGGAACGTTCGCGGGCAGAACTCGCACGGCAGCAGCGGTCTTCCCGTGTGCTCGGCCACGTGGTACTCGAGGTCTCTCTTGAACTTGAACTTGCACTGGCACCTGTGGCATCCGTACGGTATCATGCGCTTGTCAGGCTCGGCCCGGTAGTACGGCCTGCCTGTACTCCCCAGGCTCTTGAAGACGGCGCGCCGTTTTCTGCGCCCATTAAACGGACGCTGCTGCTCCTCGGCTTTCTTTTGGTTGTCCACGCCACAGGATTCACCGGCGGCATCTGTCACACACGCGGATTGGTTGGCTATAAGAGTTTTGAACGCTGAGGGGTTAGCCACGAAACACCTGCACTACGGGCAGCCAGGAGCGCTGCCATTGCAGTCGATTTAACAGTCTCTCTACCTCAGCGTTTTGAGGACACCAACATTGCATTTCTTTGCTCGTAGTAGGTATAAGCATACTCCAATGGTGCAGCATTCCTAAGGAAAAAGCTCCGAGAAAAAAAACAGACAGGAAGACGAAAGGCATGGAGGTTAACCAGAAGCGTGTTCCCGTTGCCTCCATTGTACAGCGAAGAAAGGAAAGCGGGATGTAAATGAAGAACGGGAAAAGAAATAGATGGGATGCTAAAGAAAGACATCAGTTGAGGTCACGAATGCTGCAAAGTCAGTTAACAGGAGTCTAAAAGTGCTTTGCATGCCTTCGGTGCTGATGGTCGCTATGGTCACGGCCCGAGGATTGGACTCTACATCAAAAAGGAGGGAGTGAAAGAAGAAAGGAAGAAAGAGGTGCCGTAGTGGAGGGCTCGGGAATAACTTCGACCACCTGGGGATCATTAAAGTGCACTGACATCGCACAGCACACGGGCGCCTTAGCGTTTTGCCTCCATAAAAACGCAGCCGCCGCGGTCGGGTTCGAACCCGGCAACTGATCCTGAGTTCCCGGGTTCGAACCCCACCGCCGAGTTCCCGGGTTCGAACCCGACCGCGGTGGCTGCGTTTTTATGGAGGCAAAACGCTAACGCGCCCGTGTGCTGTGCGATGCCAGTACACGTTAAAGATCCCCAGGTAGTCGAAATTATTCCGGAGCCCTCCACTACGGCACCTTTCTTCCTTTCTTCTTTCACTCCCTCCTTTACTCCTTCCCTTGGGGCGCGGTTCAGGTGTCCAACGATATATGTGACAGATACTGCGCCATTTCCTTTCCCCAGAAACTGATTATTGTTATTATTCTTCTCAAAAAGCGTCTATCTAGGTGCCAAGACGGCCATCTAAGAGAGTTCGGCTGCCTGTTATTCCTCTTATTCATGCTAGAGGCATTGCATCAAGTAAACAATGTGCAGCCCGAATCAGCGCTACAGGCCTCTGTAATCCCGTAATTACTGTGAATTTCTTACTATTTCATGTTGAGTATAGCCGCAATACATTGCACACTGATTTGGACACATCACCCTGGGAGGGTGCTCGCATAGCAAAGCGCCGAGATATCAGTTGAAATGAGCAAAAATAACAACAAGCGGGAAGTTCGCTCAACCTTTGACAGTTCATAGCTTACACAAAACACTACTATGCGGCTAGTTCTCATCACTTTCCTGCTGCGGTGTATGTGGAACAGCAAGAGCATCTCAGATTTAACATTCTCACTTTAGCGACGCGGAAACTAGGTGCAAGATTCAGTGATGGTCCCAAGTGCGTAAAAGCTGCCGGGAAGGCCTCATCTTTCGCATCCTCGCCATAGCTATTCCTTTTCAAGTTTCCGGAGAGATGCTCAGAAGCTATCGGTCCAGCGAATGTGTCAAAGCTTAAGCGACATTCTTCCCTCCTATTTTAAAAGTTCGATGTCTCATGTCATGAATGAATGGTCAATTTCCAGAATCAGAGTTTTCACACAATCATATCGAGGTAAGAGCCATATAGACGAAATGTGATATATTCAGCAGTGTGACTCCGTGCTTTAACAGTGTCCTGTGCCAGCTGCGGCCACCTCATCCCCGCAAACCTACTAATCTAATCCGCCCACCTGACTTCCTTACCGCGCCTCCTACGCTTGTATTCCTTTGAAATCGAATCTGTTACCCACAATGGACATCGCTTATCTAGCCTTCGCATCATATATGTCCGGATCACACCCATTTATTCCGCTCGGTTTAAATTAGGATAAAAGCAACTTGCGTTTGTTCCGTGGCTCGCTACCATTCTCTTAATGTTGCAGCTATTTTATTTCCATCGCTCGTTGCGCTGTCCTGAGTTTAAGTTCAACCCTTTTTGTTAGCCTCCAGCTTCCTTCCCAATAGATCAGCATTGATCAAATACAGATGTTGTATACTCTTCTCTTAAGGGGTATTGATAAGCTGCCATGTATGTATGGTAACCGAGTGTACGGTAACGACAATCATTCAAGGCACACGTGCCACTGTCGTTCGCATCAAGCTGGGAAACACTGCAAGAAAACAAAATGCGATGTAAACTGCGCTATGCCTCCGATACACCACCGAAGACATGCATGCAGCGTGCTGCGCCGTGATTTGTTGCAATGCGTCCACACTGACTGTTATTATTAAATACAGTTTTACAGTCGTTTCTCTGCGCATATCTTTTGCACACCCGGGTCACCGATAAAGTAGTTTAAGTCAACTCAAGCAAAACCTGGCCTGCCAGCGAAGCTTCTTCACTGGCGTGTGTCCGAGGATGTTGCGTAGGTTTGGCTGAAAAACTCTCTCGAGCAGCCCTTGCGTACGATGCTTGTGACTTTTCGGCTCCCGGTACTACTTGCGAAGGTAAGTGTTGTCAGTTCACCATGACTGAAGCTCTCGCCTTCTTTTCATTCGTAATGGCGTTCGCTGCGACGAAAAAAAATCGGCCGCGAACCTCTAACGAACTCTTCTGACACTCTTTTTAGACAAAGATGTGCTAAATTTCTTTTTGAAGTGGTCTATGACCGTCTACACTGGGTTTATGATTCGTGGCTCCATTTCTGGTCCCTGTGCTCTGCTTTTCTGCTATGAAGCCGTTCCTTCCCAGCGCTTGACATGGACAAATAATTTTACTGGTACAATAGCCTACTAAAGACATCTCCCCCCCCCCCCCGCCCCGCGCCCCCCACCCGCTTCCTCCGGTGCTTTGAAGCGACAGCCGAGCAGTTTGAAACGTCACATACGCTACCAGTTGCGCAAGTTGCATAAGATAGAAATGCAGTAAGAACTCAATTTTTTTAGGAGTCCTTAACATTTGGGTATTTTATGGTGCCGTGGACGGACTGACAGCAAGAAATTCGCCGTATTTAACTTGATTCCTGTAATAAAAAAGAACAAAAGTTCGAAAAAAGGTTCTGCTCTTGTAGAAGATGAACAAGGTTTAGGCCCGGGATGCCCTAAAGAATTTTGCCCACCAGTGGCTAGACCACTACTCCTACAGACCAGATCTCACTCTGATTACCTCGTACTTCGAAACCTGATGAAGGCTACGAGGAGAGGACGATTTTCAAGAGATTACGATGGTGGCAGCTTCTCATTAGGCATAATCAAGTTTTCTTTTTGTAGGGTTAAATAAACTTCAGACGCGATGCGCCAGAGTGTGGAATTACGAATAAACTTGCTGAATAAAAGCGAAAAAGCTCAATAAGCCATTCCATCGTCCCCTTTTCAGAAAAATCGACTGCCTCCTGAAAGCAATTCCAGAGGACGCCGATACTAGCGGTTTCCACGTTAGCGTAGTGGTGTAGTAACCTTACCCTCCTCATCAGAGCTGCTCAGCCGAGGTTCCTGCCTCGTGGGTTCCTCCCTCAAATGTCGGAGCAAATCCTCGGGAAGTTCGTCGCTGGCATCCTCATAGAGCACGCCAGCATCCAAGCACACTTCGCTCCATGACGCAGCAAGACCCTCATCAGATTGACGAGGGGGAATCTGCACCCGGAAAAAGAACCTCAGTGGGGTCAATGATGAGTGAAAGGCATGACATCAAGGATCAAGGAAGAGTAATCTTTACATTACTTTTTTTGCTAGAATAATAAACTGATTACAGCAACAGGCCCCAGTGTGTTATGAATAGTGCAGCGGCGCCGATGTTACGGTGCACATATCGTGCCTCCCATGGCTCGGGGTTGTTGCTAGGGCGACTTGATTGCTCATGACGGATACTGTAGCGCTCGTAACTCAACGAAAGAATGAAGAGTTATTGTTGCCCTTTTCGCTCTGTCATTGTGTCTCTTGCACTCCAGTATTCCCAAGTTTGATTCCATGCCCTCTCAATTGCCCATTCTTTTATTACCATCGCCTGGGAAATAAAATCGCTATATGTATTAAGCAAGTCTGGATAAATATCGATATCCACACAGCTGGGAAATTTTTCTAGACGTTGTTGCCAGCATATTATCCAGCCCTGTTCTTCAGTTCGGCGGTACACTGATCATTCCGCAGCATTGGCTGTTAAAGGGAAAGTTCCCGTGAAAAGTGTTTGTGGCTGTCGCACTAGCAGTCAAAAGGCGACCGTGCAGCCGAGTGTCACTAGACGAAGGATGACAGAAGGGCGGGGCACCCTGCACACAGGTCCATTCCATGTGGTATGGACCACGTGACCAGATCACTCCCTGCACACAGCCCGTGCCTGGCGCCATTTTTAGAGAGACCAACTTTTCCCAAATAAACACAACGATCGTCTTGGGGGAACGCGTGCTGTGGTTCGCAGTCATTTCACGTCCGTGCAGCTGTGCTTGACTGGGTGGAAGGCACAGGGGGACGCGCGACCTCCGCGCGGGCATCCAGCACTAGCTGTATTTTTCTGCGCGTATTTATCGCAAGCCAGCAAGGGCTTATTTTTCGCATATCTAGCTTGGTAATTCCATTCAGTTTTTCGATCAAAGGCAACGTCTTTGATCACGTTCGAAAATGTTGAGATATGAAGTTCGCACACAAAAACAGGCCTCCTTGTCTTGCGGTAACAGTGACCAGGAATAACTATTTAGGCTCGCAACAGTCCTTCCAAGGGAAAGGCCCTTTACAGTGCGCATCTCTCTAGCACAAATCAAAGCATGTAGAAAAAATTGGCTTGATATCAAAATCACCTGGCTCAGTAGGCGGTATCAAAGTGGACCTAGACTATTGGTAAGAACCACGAGAACCGATACGCCACATTTTATATTCTATCTAGTATGAGGCAGCTTTGAAGCCTTTCATGTTGTAAAATTTCGTTTTCGCGACAAGATTTGAAGAAAGCTCATGCCAGCAGGCGTCCAATATGAACTAGCAACGATAACATGTCCTGCACCTCGTAAGGATCCTTCTCTTCGTAATCCACGGCCGGGTGCTCTGTCCTTCCCGGGCTTCCCATCGGCATGAGGCTCAAGCCCTGTTCATTCTGGCAACACTGTGGCTCCTGCTCTTCCTCACCCTCGGCGCCGTTGACCACGCTCGGACCGGCTGCAATTTCTGTCGCACAAACACACACATTGTTTCGGTGCCAGCATCATCAGCGCTCTGTCGTTAGTGAGGAAGCGTACACATGGCATGTGCCATAGTACACATGACACCAATGTCTGTCGGACATTGTCCTCGTCTTAAGACCACATTAACTTTGCATTTCTCCACATATAGGTAAAAAATGATTGCATGTGACAGCGTTCTCAGAAAAATTGCGCGCAACACAAGAAGTGCGAATAAAATAATGCGGCGAGATCTGACGCCGGCAAGAGCCCGCGTACAATGCACCCTATGCGCATGTGTAGGGTGTTCAGACCTCTTTAATCCAGAAATTAATCTCCCCAGTTTTCACTGCATACTGGCCAATCAAATCGGCATAATATGGGGTAAGCAGGAATTATCCTTTCAGCCGCGCATGCCACTGCGAGTTGTTAATATATGCTGCGCCGAAGTGAAAAACCAGAAAGAGAAAACGTTTCAAAATGGAGTTCTCCTTTCGGAAGAGATCAATAAGGGCCGTAAAGACGGCGCATATCTATCAAACTTTGTGGTCTATATACCTGCAACAATAAGTCTTCTTCTCAAATGCCCCTCTACCTAGGTACTTCCTGTTTCTAAACCAAGAAAAAAAATTCATCAGACGGCAAATTCCCAGTGATCGGAGCATGGCTGCCTGCGAGAGCACGTTATCGTTAACATGAATTCAATATTTTTGAGTGAAGTTAAAGAAAATAAAGACATGACGTGTGAGTTTGCGAATTTCCGGAATGACATGACTAGTTGTGGCCGCAGGGCTTTGGCATAAGGAATGAGTGGTAACCAAGTAATATTCTTCCAGCAGCACTTGTACTGAGAGGCATGCGAATCTATGAAGCGACGAAAGGAAAACAATAACATGAAACCTCTTTTCAATTTAATTCTATTAAAGGGCTGTCAAGATAACGTATGAATTCATAACTCTAATTTTAGTGCCTATAGCAATAAACCTACTCATTGGGTGTTGCTCTCTGTAGATACTTCTTGTTTCGCAACCGGAATTTTGGATGGGAAAATTATTATCGGCTTGAGTAACAAGTGGAGTAGTTGATCTTGCTAGGTGGCCGTCCGTGGAGACTGGCAAGAAAGTTTAAACGGACGGCAAACTTCGAGAGGTCGCAGCAGGTGCCAGTATCAACAGATGAACGAGAGTAACAAGGATCTATTCTGTTTGGCTGCAAGAATGTGCAGACCCTGTGAACGAAGTCTGTGGAATTTCACGGAAGTATCTTCGGCTTTAACCTTCATTAATATCCAGCTTTCTTGTCGCGTAATCGTCAGCTCGTAAGAAAAATCCGGCAGCCTGTATACAAAAGGATACCACGCTAGGCGAGTTCTCATGGAGACAACTCCAGTAGAGTAGTGTCGTCGGCTTACCGTCGTTTTTGCAGAGACCCCGCCACGTGTCTTCCCTCACGGATTCGCCTGTCGTCTTTCGGAAGATTTCGTCAAATATTTCGCAATTCACGCTATCGTCGAACAGGTCCGCGTCCAAGCACGGTGTGCTCCACTCCACAGCAGCGGCCTCATCACATCCAGCAGAGGTGACCTGCACGATGAAACAGAAGAGGAGCGGGTGCTCGAAGAGTGCTAGCCATGTCGTAAAGGGCGAGAGAAGAGCACCGCTTTCAAATGAAGTTTTCAGAAGCATGATTAGGAGATTGTCGCCTCAGCTAGGAAGAAGGCTTATGGTGTAAATGTTAAGGTGCAATTACACATCCTGCGTTTCCCCCTCCCACCGCCAAACCTCCACCCTCACCTTTTTGTTTCCGCCCTGGTGTGTAAGGGATTATAGAAGTTTACGCGCTGGACGGGAATCGTTTTCCTTCGTTTTTTATTACTATTGTTGCTTAGAACCTTTGCTATACTATTTACAGCGGTTTATCTTTGCTAGTTTCTCACTGCAAATTTGTCTGGTAGCGGGTGGTAAGAGTCTATCCGGCCCTGTGTTCGTTGATTTCAAAGCTGCGGTCATTCCTTAAGAAATCATTTCCGTAGTTATAAGAATCGATACGCACCACTAATATTCCGTCCAGTATGATATGATACCAGCCTAAAACATATTCTGTCAAACAACTCCGCCTTCGAAATGCTCGAAAAAGGCGCTGTTGAAGCAGTCCTCTATTACACACACCAGTAAGTATAACACGTACCTCTTGCACCTTGTACGGCTCCCCGTCTTCATCGACCACGGTCGGGTGATCCTCCTTTTCCGGGCTCGCCAACTGCTCGACGCTCATGTGCCATTCGCATCGCTGGAGGAGTGGCACCTCACCATCTTCCTGCTCTCTGCTTTCCCATTCGCATCGCTGGAGGAGTGGCGCCTCCCCATCCTCCTGTTCTCTGCTTTCCCATTCGCATCGCTGGAGGAGTGGCGCCTCCCCATCCTCCTGTTCTCTGCTTTCGCCGTGGGTCCCGCTTGGTTCGCCTGCGGTTTTAGTCCGACACGCGTAAAACGTTGGGTGCCAGCGTATTCAACGCTGAGCGATGAGCGAGGACCTGCTCGTAGTAGAGACGCAGGAGCAAAACACTGCGTGTTTAGCGCACAAAAGCATTTCTGTTCTTTCCATGCGAGTTCAGTAATCATCACTACAGCAGCATTCGCTGAAAATTGGCTCGTAAAATAGGAGCGAGAGAGAGACACAGTACACAAAGAGCAGGAAGGCTAACCATGCGTTGCCCGGTTGACTACCCAACACAAAGGAAGCGGAATAAAGGAAGCGACAGAGAAAAGAGAAAGAGAATTAAACTTCTTTGCCGAGCATAGGCCTCCTTCTGATGCTTAACTTCCTTGTCCTTAAGATTATGCATCTTCAAATACAAAGTTCGTGTTCTTTATTAACTCCAGTGGATACTTTCTCATGCAATGCTCTCATTACGGGTCACTTAGCAAGCACTGATAATTCAAGCTATCGAATCATCAATACCAATTGGAATATATTGTTCCTGTTCGCCCACTGGAACGCAGCAGCTTGCGAGAGAGCACTTTGAGTGCAGTTAGAAGTGCTCCTGTTCGCCCACTGGAAACAACTATAAAATAGCGCGACGAGTGTGCAGGTATCGTCACGTGACGGATCCGTCAACTACCCCCAGTTGCTTCTTTTTCTTTTTTTTCATCCTCTTTCTTAACCATCATCTGGAGTAGGATGCCAGGCTAACTATCAGACATACCTCTTCTGGGTCATCAATATCTCTCCCTTTCCTCTTGGAATCCACTTCTGTACCCCGAAGGATTACTGATCATCTGTTCTCGGCATTGCCACATCAGTGCTTGTTTCTTACTATTAATTCTGGCTAGGATATTGTGAACTCTCGTTTGTCCGCTTTGCAAGTTCGTTTAACAGCACCTCTTTCTGGGGCTAGTTGGTGCAACCTTGCGTCACAAAAGTAATAACAGCGCTAATTTTTACAGAAACCACACAGAAAGACCATAAAGACAGCACCCGTCCTGTCTGGTCTTTCTGTGTGGTTTGTGTAAAAATTGGTACCTTCGCTATGCAACTTTGCTGCCTCATTGATTCGGTTTAAGATGTCTTTGTTAAGAGAAAGAACTGAAAATTGCTGTAACAGACAGCAGGACCTCAAAACACAGTTTCGATAGTTATCGCAAGGTATTGGAAGAGTTAATCAAATGTATAGATCTTAGGCCGGCACACAGGGCAAGCCAACGCGGGGATTCCGAGCTGCACCTCTAATCACACCGTACCACGTCAGAGCAGCCGTGGCCGCCGCTTACCCTCCTCCTCACACCGGTCCCGCACAGCCTCCTCATTCATCTCGCAGCTAGATCCCTCCGTCGTCGTTCGGAAGAACTGTTCAAAGGTTTCACAACTGGCGCTCTCGTCGAATAGGCTTGTATCCAAGCACGGTCCCATCCACGACGAAGTAGCAGTGTCATCGGAATCAAGAGAAGGCATCTGCGCACGGAAAAAAAAACGGAAGACGGGTGGACGCACGAAGAGCGCAAAGCATGCCAGCATGAGATCCCAGTACTAAAATTTTCAGAAGAATAAAAAGTCGGCTGCCTACAGATGTTTTGTTCAGTTTAGAACAGTGCTGACGGTGTCTGTTGGATGGCAAGCACAACTCCGTTTTTCCTTCAATTCGTTAGGATTGACACGGTTATATAACCGAATACCCTGCGTCTGATCTACTATAGTGAGCCAAATAGAGGCCCCTACCATCGCCTGCCAACCCATGCCAAACTACATGTGGGCGCCACCTGATGAAGCCCTCCTGTTGCCGAGACCGGCTCTGATCGAGATAGGCGCGCGCATGGAGGAAGGAAAACACAGGAGAGGCCCTTCCCATACAACATGGGAGAAAAGTGTGGAAGAAGTCACGTGGTTTTTTCTCGCTCGGGAGGCCATCTTGTCCGGGCAGCTTAGCAACGGCGCTGTAGTTGCTGTTTACAAACCGGGCGTCAGCAGCCGGCCGCGGCGTACCATTTGAGGTCCGGCGTAGGCGCACTTTTTATGCGAAGCATATTAACGTAGGTTTCGGGCCTTCGCGCGACGCCCGGCGGTGGCCACCATTGACCCTGAAGTGGGGTCACGTGTCACGTGATGACGTCACACAGGCTGCAGATGGGGCCTCATATCGCGCCGTCGGTCGCCTCCCGGCGGTGGCCACCATTGACCTTCAAGTGACCTTCAAGTAGGTCACGTGACATGACGTCACGTGATGACGTCACACCGGCTGCAGATGGGGCCTCATATCGCGCCGTCGGTCGCCTCCCGGCGGTGGCCACCATTGACCCTGAAGTGAGATCACATGATGTGACGTCACGTGATGACGTCACACCGGCTGCAGATGGGGCCTCATATCGCGCCGTCGGACGTCGCCCGGCGGAGGCCTCCACGCTTCGGTTCGCGCCGTCGCGCGCGACGCGGCGGCGGCGCCACCATCGCTGCATCACGTGATATGTGACGTCACGCCAGGGATGAAGCGGTGCGCGCCCGCCGTCGCGTCAGTCTCTGTGCCCGCAACCGCGCCAGCGTCTTTGCGCCGGGCGTGTACGCGGTCAAGATGCCTCCAAACGCTAAGGACGTTAATAATAGGAATGCAAAACGAAGGCTGCAGCGTGCTACGGAAACCGATGAAGAACGCGAAGAACGCCTAGCCAAGCGGCGCGCTCAATATGCGGCTCGCTGCTTAACATGCTTCGCATCCACTGGGCTTAACCTTGATAAGCCTCCAATTTTTTTTAACTGCTCGAATTTTTTTTTGTGGTGCTCACAGGCTGACGTTGACGGCGTTCAACCATATCTTAGTTCAAAATTCTCGCTGCGTGCCCGGATTAGAACGCTTTCGGCGACAGCCATTCAACGACAACGTCTACTGCAGCGCTGCTCAGAGCCGTCGGGAGACCGCCACTGTTCACTAAAATGAGCATTCGCGCTGTTCGTTCACCAGTGATTCGAAACGGCTTGCACTACAGAGAGGTCGTCGGCGTATTGTGCGACCGTTTCATGTCTTGTGCGTGCCGTGTGCTATTCACGTTCCCGTTTCGATCAGCAGTGAAACCATCGTTGCTAGTTATGCGTGTTCTTGCAACGCTGCATCGATTGAAAATGGTGTTGGTTGTAATGAAGCCATCGTTGCTAGTTATGCGTGTTCTTGCAACGCTGCATCGATTGCAAATGGTGTTGGTTGTAATGAAGCCATCGTTGCTAGTTATGCGTGTTCTTGCAACGCTGCATCGATTGCAAATGGTGTTGGTTGTAATGAAGCCATCTTTGCTAGTTATGCGTGTTCTTGCAACGCTGCAGCGATTGCAACTGGTGTTGGTTATAATACAACTTATTTTTGTTTTTCGACGATTTCGCTTCTGTGAGCGGCGGGGTTCATGACATGGGCGGAGAGCGATACTGTAAAGGAAGCAGCTGCGCTCGCTTTGTTCTTAGTATATAGAAACTTTGTTGCATGCCCGTTTGAAGTGTCGTGCGAGCTATTTGCCTTTGGGACGTGCCGGGCTAATGTGTATTCGTTCATATCGAGATCAAGTTTGCATTTCTGGTTGCGCGCTGTTTTTAGATCCGTTCCTGTAGCAGGTTCAGCAATTGCTTTGTTGAGGTCATGGGCAAGAAGTGCAAAAATGCTTCGCATTTTTGCACTTGATGACAGCGACAATGATTCAACTCCCCAAATGGTTTCGTTTGCCACCCTTTGCGTATTAATAGTATGAACGTTATAGCTCTGAGCTTTCACTGTGTAATGAAGCTCGAACTGAATTTGGACGCCTTTTCTCGCATGTGTTTATTTTGTCCATGTCCTATGGTAGTGTCATTTGTGATAAAAGGTACTCAGTGAAATGAGAATGCACATGTGCATTGAATTTCAATGATGCCCGTGGTTATGCTGAAGAAAAATAATTTGACGTGTTCAATGCATTGACTTTCATTTTCTGTATGGTGGACCACAAGTAAAGTGTGCTACTCTGCAGTCACATTACAAGCTAGTATTTCAACAACTAGAAAAAATTTATGTGCACAGCTGCAGCTGTGCACGTTAAACATGAAACACAGCGTTGAAATAATGCACAGCACTGTGAAACCTATACTGAAGCCACTCGGTGCTCCTAAACTTCGAGAAGCAGTCTGAAAAGGTGCGGTCATGTATATTATCATGCGCTAAACTACATCTGTGGATGTAAAACCTACCACGTGGCAATGCTAGAAGGGTGGATTTATGGATCATTCTAAAAGGGGGCGAGGAGGGGGGCTCTCTCTTTTGAAACATGTATTTATTGGAATTTTTTGTTTATAAATAGGGGATCGGCACGGCTTTCCTATGTAAAATTTCAGGCTTTGGGATGGGGATGACATCCCCCCCCCCCCATAAATCCTCCCCTGCCGTGCTACTATAGGCACTGTCGGCCCTATCTATTTCTGTCACCTCTATGAGTGGCTCTTAAAGTTGTGAATCAAACGTCATTGTTGGCACGGTCATCATTGCGAATGTGTTACGATGCTAAGATTTGCATTCAGCGTCAAGAACTCTGACTTCTTAGTATATTTGCCCATCTTTGCTGCTGTATGAGAAAGCATTCCTGGCATGGCCAGCCACACGAAAACTTGCTATGAAGATAAATACAGTATTCAAGAGCAAAAACAAAATACTGCAGGATTCTTTTTGTCCTCACTGCTGCAGGAGAAGACATTGTTGACTGTCACATCTTGATTGCTTACATACAGCGCCGTTTTTTTTTTTTGCAATATGCACCAAATTTTGTGACTCTGCCCCTTCCTTTAAGAATATTGTGCGACAATATTCACAAAACACAAAATTCGTGCACACATGCTTGCGCTCACAAACTGAATGGCGAATGCCAACATACACACATCAATACAATGATGCCTCCTCATACATGACACTTGACAACTGTCAAGATTCACTTCAATACATGCCGCAACTCGGCAACACATTAGCATATTGCCGCCAGGTGTCCCCGGGCGGCGCCTTGAGGAGAAAGAAGTGAGTTGCGCGTGCGCTTTTGCAGCTGGGACACTGCTTGATTCCTTGCGGCCTGTGCCTAGCCTTTTGATTCTGGAACCAATTTGTAACATTTTGTGGTGGAGTGCGCTGGGTAAATCGCTCAGGAATATGTCGCACCCCCCTCCGAACACCGCGCACCCCAGACCTCTCCCTGTAGACACGCCAGTGCACCGGGTCAGCAGCAGAAATCTTGGACTGCCCCCTGAGCATGGGCTATTGGAGACAACCTCGCCGCCTGGCCGACTGCCCCCTGTGCTCAGGCCATTCGACACTCCCTCGGCGCCTACTCCTCAACCGTTCATGCAAGGCGCCGCGTACTACACCCTCCAGAACCCACTGCTACCAAAGCCCTTTCACGGGACTCAACTGGAGGACTTGGAAGATTTGCTCCTCCAGTTTGAAATTGTAGCCGCATTTAACCAATGTGATGACGCCGCCAAGCTGAGGAACGTTTTCTTCAGCTTGGAGGACGGTGCTCATACGTGGTACGAAAACCGTGAGGACACTCTTTCATCATGGCCTGAGTTCCGACGTCAACTACTCGCCGCGTATGTCAGCGCTGATCGTCAGGAGCGAGCTGAACGAGCCTCCGTGACGGTCGGTCGGAACTCCTGATTAATAATTTTACGAGCGAACCTCGTCACCTTTTCCGAGCTACTGCCGTCTCGTGGGCCGACCAATTGGCCGATGTTACTGAGTGCTTTGCGTCCGAGGCAATGGACCGTCTGGACACGTCCCTGGATCGCATCGATATTAGCTTCGGGCTCTCAGCGACTCAAAAGCGCGACCTCCGCGCCCTACTGCTCCAGTACAAAACCTGCTTCGCATCCTCCTCGAAAGTGCGGCAAACGACGATCACGAAGCATCGGATCATCACTTCCGATGACGCATACGACAGCAGCCGTACCGCATTTCTCCGAAGGAACGGGCGCACGCTATCCAAACGCAGGTGAAGAAAATGCTTACAGACGGCATTATTCAGCCCTCTAAGAGCCCGTAGTCGTCGCCCGTCGTGCTTAAGAAGAAGGATGGGACACTGCGCTTTTGCGCGGATTACCGTAAGCTGAACGCCATAACGAAAAAGGACGTCTACACGCTGCCAAGCATCGACGAATCGCTCGACAGACTTCGCTGCGCCAAATATTTTTCATCGATCGACCTAAAGACCGGATATTGGCAGATTGAGGTTGATGAACGTGACCGCGAAAAAACGGCCTTCATCACACCCGACGACCTATATGAATTTAAGGTGTTGCCTTCCCCCTTTGCTCTGCGCCAGCGACGTTTCAGCGCATGATGGATACTGTCCTGGCTGGCTTCAAATGGCAAACCTGTTTAGTTTACCTAGATGACGTGGTGGTGTTCTCAGAAACCGACCAACACTTTGAACGCCTGCGGACCGTGTTGGATGCCCTGCGGTTGGCCGACTCGACACTTAAACCCGAGAAATGCCACTTTGGCTACAAACAGCTCAAGTATCTCGGCCGTGTTGTGAGCGCCGATGGCATACGACCCGATCCCGAGAAAACTGCCGCCGTAGCCAAGTTTCCCCGTCCTACTACAAAGAAAACGCTCAAGCGCTTTTTGGGTTTGTGCGCCTACTACCGTCGTTTTATCGCCGACTTCGCCAAGATCGCTGAACCCCTCACCCGTTTAACACGGGACAATACACCGTTCGTCTGGACTGCCGAGCAACAGGCTGCTTTCACAAAGCTGCGCCAACGGCTGCACACTACCCCTGTGCTGGCTCACTTCGATGAGGAGGCTGCTACCGAGATACACACCGACGCTAGCAACATCGGGCTTGGTGCCGTCCTCGTTCAACATCAAGAAGGCGTGGAACGTCTGATCGCGTATGCGAGTCGCACACTCTCGCGCACCGAAATCAACTACTCCACCTCGGAAAAGGAGTGCCTCACTGTCGTCTGGGCCACGATGAAATTTCGGCCTTACATCTATGGCCGTCATTTTAAAGTGGTCACCGACCACCATTCCTTGTGCTGGCTTGCCAATCTCCGGGACCCATCAGGCAGCTTAGCACGCTGGAGCCTTCGCCTTCAAGAATTTGATTACACAATTGCCTATAAGTCCGGACGTAAACACGAAGACGCCGACACGCTCTTACGCGCACCTGTCGAGCAAGCTGATGACAGCGCAGAGGATGACAATCGTTTCCTAGGTGTGATCAGCAGTTCGGACTTAGTGGCAAAGCAGCGTGTTGACGCTGACCTGCGGTCTGTCATGGATCGCCTGGAGGGCCATGCATACAACGTACCTCGACACTTTTCCCGCCACTTGCCCTCTTTTTGCATTCGCAATGGCGTACTGATCAAGAAAAACTCCAGCAACGGTGACCGGCCCTACCTCCTAGTCGTGCCATCAGACCTCCACGACGACATTCTTTCGGCGTGTCATGATGAGCCCACCTCTGGCCATTTGGGATTTGCACGCACGCTCACTCGAGTGCGTCTGGACTATTATTGGCCTAAACTTGCAAAGACCATCCACCGCTACGTCAGAGGTTGCCGTGAGTGCCAGCGTCGTAAATCACCACCGCTCAAGCCCGCAGGTTTGCTCCAACCAATTGCGCTACCTGGCACACCTTTTGACCAAGTTGGTATTGGTCTTCTGGGCCCATTCCCTGTGTCGTCTTCTGGCAATAAGTGGGTTATAGTTGCGACTGATTATTTGACGCGCTATGCGGAAACCCAGGCGGTGCCGCGCAGTACATAAATCGCGCGCTTCTTCCTACACCACATTTTTTTACGACATGGCGCCCAGTCCTCCGTCATCACCGATAGGGGCACCGCGTTTACAGCGCAGCTCATGCACGAGGTGTTCCAGCTGAGACACACGAACCACCGCAAGACTACAGCATACCACCCGCAGTCAAACGGGCTCACGGAGCGCCTCAACAAAACCTTAGCAGACATGCTCGCAATGTACGTTGACGTACAGCACAAGACTTGCCATGGGACGACATCCTCCCATATGTGACGTTTGCCTACAACACGGCGGTTCAGGAAACGACTCGATTTACGCCGTTTCGCCACGTCTACGGTCGTGATGTCCAAACGATGCTCGAAGCCATGCTTCCGTGCCCCCCTGACGACCAGGTGCTCACGCCAGACGTCGAGGAATTTACCCGGCACGCAGAGGAAGCCCGTCATCTGGCCCGTATGCGCATCCGCCGGCAGCAGGCAACGGATGCTGAACTCTACAACCAACGACATCGCCACGTCGAGTACCACCCCGACGACAAAGTGTGGGTATGGACCCCGGTACGTCGCCCCGGCCTGTCGGAAAAGCTCCTGAGCCGCTACTTTGGACCCTACACAGTGCTGCGCCGCATCACGGATGTGACGTATGAAGTCCTCCCCGATGGCACTCTGCTCAGTTCGCGTCGTCGACCGCAGCCTGAGGTCGCGCACGTACTGCGTATGAAGTACTTTGCGCAGTAACGGGCACCTCGTTCGCTCCAAGTGCGCCCTTGTATTTGCTTCCTTTATTTTGGATAGGGAGGGGGAATAATGCCGCCAGGTGTCCCCGGGCGGCGCCTTGAGGACAAAGTGAGTTGCGCGTGCGCTTTTGCCGCTGGGACACTGCTTGATTCCTTGCGGCCTGTGCCTAGCCTTTTCATTCTGCAACCCATTTGTGACAATATCATTACACAGGGAGCACACAGGTGCAATGCATACTTTAGCCGATACTTCCACATACATTTCCTACTTGCGCTTCCGTAATGCGCGCTTGAGGACCTTCACAGTTGCCTTTTGTCGCAACAAGAGTACCTTCGACTCGCGGGTCTTTTTCTCGGTCAACATGGGCTTCTGTTTCGCCCCAGCTGAACCCTCCAGATAAATTTGCCGGCTCGGAAAAGAATTGTCCGCTTAGGTATGCACACACAAACAAGGCAATCGATGGATTCCAGGGCTCCTGCGTCAAAACGCACAGGCTCACAATATTGACCGGTGTGAATGCACGCTTGGTCGCATTCCATAATTTCCCTGTGCGAGCTAAATGCAGCTGAAGTAAAGTGCACAACAGCACGATGAACATGTCTACAACATGCCCTAAGCTGAGCTTAGCGGGAGTTTCAGACACCTTGTCCTCTTGAGCTGTCTTCTTTTCACGTTTCGCTGCTTCCCTGTTGCCATTCGGTGGCCTTTCTTTCGGTTCCGCACGGCTTTCTACTGCAGTGCCCGTCCTTTCCAGCGAAAACGTTTTTTTCTTCCTCGGAGCGTTCATCCGCGTGACTCTTCCGTTCATCGTTGTTAGCTCTCTGCTTGACTGCTCCTTAGCTTGTGCTAGCACGCTCGCGCTTCCTTCGCCACTTCCTTTTCGCTTGGAGATCGCTTTGCCGTTCCGAAGAGCAGGATTCGGATATCTCTGTCTCTTGGCTAATTTCTGGGCCCATTGGAAATGTTGCCCCCTTTATGTTGCCTAATACGAGTTCGTATATGGGGCGCTCCATGCACAATGCAATTAGTTTCCCGCTGTAGTACGGAGTCCGCACATGTACTTCAGCTTCCGGCAAGCGCTGAAACGAGCCTTCCACTAGCCGCACGAGGCTCTTCGTTCCAGTGAGATCCTTATCTCTCACTAATCTTCGTTTTATGATTACAGCGCTGATTCCCGTCTCTCGCTACACTGTAATAGTTTTTTTTCTCTTACCTTCTCTTTCAGGACAGGCATTCTGTTCATTTTGGCTTCCTGTAACGCGTTCACAACGGCGTTCACGACTGGTACCTTCTTGCCGTTCTTCAGTTCTACGAAGCCCTTTTCATCTTCTTCCTCCAAATGGTCATCTGAGGAGGCCCGTACGTACGATACCTGGGGGATGGGCTTGCTTGGGTTCGGACAAACCGCGGCTCTGTGCCCCTTCTGGCCGCACTTAAAACAAACTGTTGGGCTACTGTTTGTAGCGCTGTTGCGGCAGTTAGATGCGTAATGGCCTAACTTATTGCACAGCTAGCACTTTGGTGGAGCCTTCGGGCTAAATCGGGCATCACGGCTGTCGGTTTTTTTCGCGCTCTCCGAATTCGTATTCTTAATCTCGGTCAGATTCGTTCCTCCTTGAGCTTCAAGAAATTGGTCGGCAAGATCTAGTATTTCGGAGAGAGTCTTGGCTGTTCTTTCCTTCAGGTACAGCAACAAGCTCAGGTGACAGCTGCTCAGGAATTGCTCCTTGATGAATAGCTTGCGGAGTTCACTGTATTCCTGTGCAATTTCTGAAAGTTTTATCCATCGATCAAAATAGTGACTTAATCTTGTCGCATACTGGGTTGCCGTTTCGGCATCTGTGGGCTTCCCTGTTCTGAATTTATCTCGGAATCCCTCGGTGGTGAGTGGGAATCGCTTTAGCAAGGCCGCCTTTACCTTGCTGTAGCTTTCACCATCTTCCGGAGAAAGTCGCCCGAGTACGCTTAGAGGTTTCCCGCTGAGACATGTGCTAAGAACGGTAGCACATTCACCGTCTGCCTAATTCTGACTTCCCGCGATCCCTTCGAATCGCCTGAGGAACGCGTCGAGATCGTCCCTTTTTTCATCAAACCTTGGAAGTAATCTTCTGGCATCTATCCGCAGGCCGCTGCCTTCTTCTCTAGTGCTATGAACTTCCGCTGAGTGGTTCGCAGCACGTTGGAGCTCAAGCTTCATGGTAAGCAGTTGTTTTTCGCGTTAGAATTCTCTCTCTCGTTCTTTCTCGGCTTCTTCTCGAGCCTTCTGTCTCTCCTTTTCAACCCTCTCTCTCTCTCCTTTTCGGCTTCTCGAGCCTTCTGTCTAGCTTCTTCTCGAGCCTTCTGTTTCTCCTTTTCAGCCATCTCTATCTCCTGGTTCACCCATTTCCGTAGTTCAGCCCCGGACATCCCAATCTGGGTGCCAACCTCTACTAGTTCCTCCAAGTTCATTTTCGAATACTGAACTTCTCAAGGCAAAGACTACCTCTACACAGTGCTGTTCCCGCACAACCAGCCCGGATTCCACATCTGCAAGATGCAAAATTTCACCTGCGAACGCCCTTGGACAAGCCTGGTGCTGCGCCGCAAGGCAACAGCAACCTAAAGCTTCCTTGACAAGCAAAGATGCTGCTCCGCCAGGCAGCAGCGTCCTATGGAGAAGCATCGGCGAGCGACATGCTCAAACGTGCAGCAAATTGCTAGACAGCGAGACGCCGGTTCCCCTTTCCCCCTGGGAGTCACCGCGCGAGGCAAACTTGAAGCGGGTGGCCAGCACGGTCGCTTGTTGGACCTCTCGGATGGCTGTCAAGTGCTGGCTTTTTACTGGTCCGTTTGAGTGACGACCGTTTCTCAGGGCTATGTAACCCCCAACGCTGCCGCCTGGAGAGCACTGCGTTCTACCGAGCCCGTTCTAGAGAGACCGACCAACCGTGAGCCGTATGCCGCTCACGAGTGGAGTGTAATGTGTGACGCGTTGAAGTCTCGCCGGACATCGCCATGCGAGAACAGTCGCGTTTGCTGTTAGCTCTCGGCCCCCGTGCTGATCTCGTCCTGTATAATGATCTGTACATAATGTATAAAATCCCTTTTGTTATTCTCACCGACGCCTGACTCGGAGTCTTCGCTACCGACTAGAGAGATGGCGACGCTCTGTCACAAAACGGGTGGCGAGCGTTACGGGACCACCGTAAAGTCGCAACATTTGTGGCAGCGGTGGGATCCCCAAGTCGCAACAACGGTGAACCTCAATAACCGCTTCAGCGCGGCTCCTCACAATATCGCTCTGCTGCAAGACCGTCGTTTGCGACTTCTTCGTAAACTGCTTTCTCCGTTCTATGCGCTTACAGAGCACCAACTGTCCTGTCGCGGACTCCAGAATATGTCACCTCTTCGTGCACTTTGGCGTGAGCTCCCAGACACCCTTAGAGCGTGTGGGGGTAGCGGTCTTGGTCACAAAGGAGATGCACTCGACTAAGCGTGGCAAGCTCAGCCGGAGACCTGTTACCAAGTGACAAGGGGGTTGGTCGTTTGGTGCCCAGCTTTCGCCTGTCGCAAGCCAGAGAATGGATCGGAGCCAAAGGTTCACAAAACAAAAGTTTATACAGCAAAGAGACGATACAGATGATTTCGCAATCACTCGTACGAGCAGATACTAAGTGATTTACAAATACAACTCGTGCAAAGTAACAATAGAGAGAGATAACAATTTAACACAATCTTTGCGAGCCGCCGCGGTGGCTGAGTGGTTATGGCGCTCGGCTGCCGGCCCGAAAGACGCGGGTTCGATCCCGGCCGCGGCGGTGGTGATTTCGATGGAGGCGAAAGTCAAGAGGCACGTGTGCTGTGCGATGTCAGTGCACGTAAAAGAACCCCAGGTGGTCGAAATTTACGGAGCCCTTCACTACGGAGTCCCTCATAGCCTGAGTCGCTTTGGGACGTTAAACCCCCATAAACCAAACAATCTGCACCTAAAGTGCACTATCACAGAGAGAGACAAACAAAACACATTTTGTTCACCGGGCACTGCGACAGTCCGACGACGTAAGGAGCACGACGTGGCCGATCCGCAGACTGGCGCTCGCTGCCTCGCTGGTCCGTGGCTGGGCGGTGGTGTTCTCCCGGGAGTCGAGCGGGCGCCCTTCTCAGAACCTTAAACGGCGGCTCGGGCTAACAGCGGCTACAGCCCCTCATTTATAGGAGCAGTCCGCGTCTGTTTGTTCTTCGCGCCAAGGCAGGGCAGTACATACACGAGTTTCAACTGCACAAGCTCCTTCTCCTTCTCGCGCCGGGCGCGCGACCCCATTGGTCGAGCGCGGAGACAGCCTTCGAGAAATTTCTGAGGCTTTCTTGAGAAGCGAAGACGCCGGCGCGAGAGCGAAGGGAAGAGGGTATCACTTTAGTGCGGTCAAGGTCACGCCCTCTCCGTCGACAATGGGTAGAAACTACTCAGACATTCTAGAAATGCGACGCCGCGCGTGGCTATGTTTACTTTGGCGCCGTTTTTCCGAATATGCGCCAAATTTTGTGACATTGACAGAGTCAGCTGCCCAAACATATGCAATATAGAGATTGCAATATTCATCAACAAGAGCAGCATTAAAAGGCAGGTTGAACACTAAGCTGCTGTGTGAAGCATGCATAGAAGCACTGTTCACGACTTAGCCAAAAGCAGGCACGTGCACACTGAATAAGCGTAAATCTGAGAGGGTAGTATTACCCACCAGAGAGCGTGATTTAAGTGTGGCCAGTATATGGACCACTTTTATGCGAGCAAAGCATGTAAACAACCCGACATAAAAAACCCTGCTCAGGGATCTCAGGCATGAAGCTCTAAATTCATTCCAGCAAAGAAAGATTTCTTTACAACCTCACGAGCGCGTTTGACAGCTGTCCAATCGAAAATCATGACGCTCTCATGTACAAAGTGTTGCAGAGGGCCATTTAAATATAAGCCTCGTGCCAGCGAGCTGGACACGGGAAGCTTCCAGGGTAACCTTGTACTAAAGCTTTTCAGGAAGCTTAAATTTAAAGGCAGTACTTTACATTGCATTAAAGTGGGATAGTTCTTTCAGAAGTATCATGAAATACAAAGCGCGATCCAAGGCACACAGCATAAAAATAAGAATGAAAGATGATACACGGTACAGAGTAACAAGCATGCTCTTCAAAGTATATATATGCAAGGTTTGGTTTTGTTTTCTTCTGCTATATTCTGGCAATAGCTGTGTATTTACACAATTTCACTGAACTAAACTTTTTTGTCCTTCACCTTATCTAGTGAAATTAACCTTCTAGCCCTGCCATTAACACGTACGAGGCTAGGATGAACCGGATGTAAGTATACCAGTATATTTCGCCAATTGCAGCCTGGACGGAACCCAGGGACACATATCTCCGTCGTCGCAAAACGACGCGGGCGAAAGCGGCGAAAGACACTCGGTACCATGGTGGGCCACCGCAAGTTCCTTCCCGCGCTTACCGCAGTTGCGATAAGTTCGTTCGCCGAATACTATTTGATTATGACCATGCAAGCCGGACTGTTTCGTTCGAACGAGATATTGGGGACGGCGCGGAGACGACGCGACAAAGAGCAATAACTGGAAGGAGCTGGATGTCCCGCACGAACAGTTACGACGTCTCCCGTACATGAAAAACGGCCAGAAACCAAGCGCCATTCGCACTTGAGTCTCTTTAGGCCAACTCATTCACGTGGTTTGAAACGCGCGCGCGGAGAAACAAGAGCGCAGATAAAAATAAAGAAGAGCGCGCCCGGACAATATGGCGCCGAGCTCGTTTCCGGCTTCAGAAAATGTCACGTAATGGCCTCTCCTCAAATTTTTCTTCCTCCATGGGCGCGCGCCAATGCGCTGGTTTCGACAACAGGAGTGCAGGTGGCGCCCGCATGCAGTCTGACATGGATTGGCACGCGAGTGCAGGGGCCCCACCATTTTTCCCACTATAGTATGTTCAGCAGAGCACAGAACAGGAAAAAAAAAAACCTTACCATGCTTACGGCATCGAGCGGGAAACGAACCCGATGCGGCACAAAGAGATCACCGTCAGTTACCGCTGCTTTAGGCCACCCGGCCATCGCTCCAGGCTCTCCAGCTTTGCTTAGGGAATCGTCTTTTTCAACTTTCATCTATGCACAGCACAGTCCGAAAACAAGAGCACGCGGTCACTTGCACGACCAGCCTAGTTTAAAACACGTGTCCGGTTCGAAGCGTATACGCTTGATGGTACTTGATCAAACGATTGATGCAACCTGAAATCTAATTTCAACAAACTGGAAAATATCACAAATGATTCGAAAAAACTGGAAAAGCAGTCTTCGTTAGCACGTGCTGAACTGCCAGCCTCTTGCGTTGGCGCAGCTGCATACACCGTCCGCCACAAATCCCTGGCGCATGCTCTAGTGTGCGTGACTATACAAAGAGGGCGTCACGAGTCAATGTGATCATGAAATCGGAGCTAACTTGCTAATGCACACCGCTTCGCGGCAGTCGCACTGACTGCCAGTAATTTTCGGTTCATTTCCGCGTTTTTACCATACGCTTTTTTCTCAGGCTGAATATGAGGAGCAATACGGCAGCTTTTGCAGCTTGTAAACCTCTTTTCATTCCTTGTAATATTTTAATAAAATCCACTACAGCTACAGGTGACTAAGATTCCAGTGCAAGCCGAACGCTTTTTCCATGTCCTTGCCAATTTTAAACATATATTTGTTTCCAGGATGGGAGAAAGTGGTTACAGTTCAGAAAAATTTTCTATGTCCCACCAGTAGTATCGCGCGACTTTAGCAATTCGCTCACTGATGGAGCAGCTTTCTGTTGGTGCCAGGCTTATGAACCTTGAATCGCTAGCAGAAATATTTCCACGAGAGTGATTTTCCCGCAGGGTTGGGACGAATCAATTCGTACTGCTTAGCAGTTTTCGGAGCACAGGTATTAATGATGACAGAATTTTGGAAGCCTAGTCCACAAAAAAAGTAACTATGCGCACGCTGACAACACATTTAAGCAGCGACAGTCCGTTGCAACCATTCTATCCGCAGGGATGGGAAGCTTAGAAAGATTTACTTCGTTACATATTTTTCTAGCCGACGTTTTTACTTCTACCAGCTACACATCATGTAAACCCCCCATCAAATGTATACAGCCTGGAGGGTTTGCTTGCGAGTCCTTCAGCGTACATGGTTACGCATACTCGGCGCTGTAATCTCCCTAACGATAAATATCTTCGATTCCTGAGTCCTCCCGAGCTTTGAATTGCTAGATGCTCCAGGAAGCCCCGCTAAACAATTTAGAAACGAACCCCTTGAGCTGTATAGTCCTCATGGGAGCTGTACACTAACGAACACAACCACATTGGCATGACAAGATTTCGAAAGACGAAAACTAGTTTGGCAGGACAACAAAACAACCTTGCTCAGCTGCCAGAAATAGTCAAAGGTAGTTACTTTTTAGGGTACAAAACATTGCTTCCCGGGGGAATCGGGCCTGAGAGCGCAATTGCATATCTCGTAGCATTAGGTTAGTATGGTTAGTATGTAAAGAAACGTAAATCGTACACGGCCACATTTTGTCTCCATTGCGAGCAGTATGTCAGGGGAACGGACTGACCGATAACAATCGGCTGAATCTATTCGCCCCATTTATTGCCCCTCAACTGCAAGCATACTTTAAAACCGTCCCTATAAAATATGTCTCTTTTTTAAACGGTCCACAAGGGCACTGAAGAAGCAGACCATTACTGTACACTAATGAGTCTCACCTGTTGTAGCTGGTGCGGTTCGTGGAATGTGTCCCGGCACTGAGCACCTGCTGGGCTCCCCATCGGCGTGGCGCTGAGGCACCCTGGCACCTGCTGCTCCTGCTTCCTGCTGCCGCCGTCCACATCATTCGGCCCTCCTGCGATTTCGAAGCGAAAGCTTCACTACGCTAAATAAAGCCGATGTCGCCGTGTGCTGCCGGTTGAGCTTCAAGTGAGCCAGGGGTCAAGTGTGCTGTAGGCCTTACGACATGTGGTCCACCACTTGAAATTTGAGCTTTCGATTCGCCGCTAGAGTGCGGTAGAATAGGCCACAGTGTTCCTTGGGCAACCTACATCACACGATGAACAATTAATTTAATGGCCACCTTACAGGGTGGGAGGGTGGCTATCCAGTGTGTGGGACGCACTGAACGTTACAGACGCCAAGCCGCATCTACTTGCCCCATATACCTCAGCTTTCGCTCTCTAACCAGCTTCAGCCGTAGTTTAACTGCAGCTAGTCTTTTTTGACGCACACGAATCGCTTGGATACCTGCGTCTTATGCGCTTCGTGGTTAGTGAGCAAGCATTTTTCCCTATAGGCAGCCGAGAGCGCTGATTTGGTCGGGCCGGGTCCCCCGAATCTCCCATTCAAAGAATCAAAATATTATTCATAAAATAAGAAGCGAACCCGGAACATCATAAATTTGCCGGGCCCGAACTAAGATTACCGCAAAACAAAACGAACAGAGTAGTAATAAAGGCAATCGAAGGCAGAATAATTGAAATAAATGAAGGTGTGTGCCCAAGGTACGAGCGCCGTCACCTAAAAATATGGTATCTCGGACTCAATCGGCGCTTCGAGCTCATGGTCCGCAGGGTATCTAACAAAGGGGCGGCTTAGGATGGAAACACGCTCTGCAGCTGGCGAATGCATTCGTAACGAGTCGGATTCTCCACTCGGCCCCATTCCTCCAGCTACGAAAATGTTTTGAGAATGCCCTCGAGGTAATTTTCCGGGAAAATTTATAGTAGAGCCTCTGATCTCCCCTTTACCACGTGCAACCAGTGTCTCCAACTTATGGATAACAAATTCCTTTGAGGAGCTCAGACAGGCCCATCTTAAGGATTAATCCGTGTGACTTAGCAAAACAGACGCCGGCTGGCGTATACTGCCCCTCTTACATATCTCATACACAGCACGCACGGAAGAGGGGGTGCACATCCCCGAATCATGGCGCTTAGATTTGAAGGTGCGCCCCCTCCTTAGGAACATGACAAACGGCACTCATGAGGGTTGCCGTCTCGAGCGGGCGGAGCCCATCTCACAGCAATGGCGCACTAAGCCGGGAGTGTTCTACGTGGACACAGCTGGGCCACACCACGGGGGCTGGTAAACCGCAGCCGTCGTCCGCCAGGGAAAACCTGTTCAGGGCCTCACCTTCCCTACCCCAAACATTACTCACGCGGAGGAAATCTCCATCGCGTTGGCTGCCGCGGATCCAGAGTCTCAAGCCATCATCACCGACTGTCGAAGTGCCTGCTGGAACATTGAACAATGCCGCAACCCATACAGGGCCTTAAAAATTCTAAAACCAGGCCAGTACCACGTTTTCCCAACCCATCGCACCATTGCATGGGCCCCAGTGCATGTAGACATTGAGGGGAATGACTCAGGTGATTCTGCCGCCCGCGCGCTCACTCACCGAGCATGACCTCACCTACAACCAGCGCAGGACGAGGAACTCACACCTGCTATGCTTTCCGTGAGATTTCTCTCTTATAAAAAAATTTGCACGGCCACTACACCACCCCTTGTAAAGGCCTCGAAAGGCGGAGAATCGCTTAATACACCAACACCGTCTATACACCAACAGGGTACTGCGCCCGGCAGTACTAAAGCATTTCACTCCGGCATTCTCAGGGGAGTGCCCACATTGGAGAGGAGGTGTTTCCGAACACGTATCACATGAAGTGCGCTTGCCCCTGCACCCTCCACTAAATCCTTCCTTCCCAACCCATCCCCACACTTCCCGAGAAGACTGGGAGGCTGCCCTGCTCGGTTCCTCCAACCTCCAAGCCCAAGAAACCTTGGTGGCCCGAACCCGGGCTGCTTGGAAGCCACAGGGGTCCCGGACTAGGGACACCTTCCTTGAATTTGTAAGGAACAGGCCCTTATGGTCGGACCCAAAGCCCTCTCAGTACATAGTCTAATAAAAGTTTACCACCAGCACCACAACCGAGTGCACCACAACCTTCCATTTCTCAGCACTAAGTATAGATGTGGCCGACTACGACCGTAAGAGTACAAGGCACAAGGGGCGCGAAGAAAAACAAAATAGGGCGACGCGATATCAGATATGGCAACCAAATTGAATACCGCTTGCGCACCATCGCAGTGCAGCACACATCTGCAGTTCTGTAATTAGTGCGTCCCTTTTTCTATTTCGTAATAAGTCAACGTTCCCCAACACTGTCTGCCATTCAAACTAACCATCCTCGCAGAGCACACGCGTAGCACGAAGCTCAAACCTCCGTTGAATTCGAGCAAAAACAAAGCATAAAGGATTAATGCGATTTACGGGGCACAGTATGTGTATCCCGCGGGCCGAGAAGACGTTGCCGCTGATGCGTTCAGGCCGAGCGAACGAGTGGCGACTCCGGACAGGCAGTTGTCCCCGCTTCAATACCACAACAAGGACGGACATTTGTGTAAGTTTTCGCTCATTCTGTACAGCTCCTTTCATACACCTATATGGCCGCGTTTGACTGAGTGTTGAGAAGTATAATTGCTCCCAAATTTCAAATATCTTGTAGCGAAAGCTAAACTACGCTAGCCGGAGCGATTTTGCCCGTCTTGACCATCTGCACCTACTGCGCAAGCGCGAGTTTCGCCACAGGTGCGCCGCGCGTGACGTCACATCTGCGCCGCCGCCGAGACCGCCGCGGACTCCTTCGCCTCGAAACCTCCCCCGCTACGCATTGACTACCTACGCATTGACGCCACGACTAGCTGTGCGCCTTACTGCGCATGCGCGTGGAATCGAATGAATGCGGGAGGCGATGCGCTCGGCCGTCAGTTGCAAGCCATGGAAGAATAGAAGCCTTGCTCGCTGCGGCAGCAACGTATGCTTAGGGAAGTGAACTCGACAGAACCGGAAGTCGTTGTTTGGTATAAAGCTAGCCGTGAGCGTGAGTGCCAATGAGCCCGGAGCGCCAATGAACACAATGAACACTGAACAATGAACAATGAACTCAATGAACAAGATTATTTGTATTCATTGGCGCTCGAGATGTTCGGTTGTAAACCTTGAAGCACCGAATATACCTGTATCTTTGATACACTCTTTCGATACATGTTGTGTAACGATAATAAGTATAGCTTGAGAGAAAAATGAGAGTACTGACGTAACCGGTATCAAGAAAACATTTGTAGTGATTCATGTTTTAGAACGATAATTGATAATCAAAAAATTAAACTGTGCCGCAGGTATTAGGGCTGATGTTTATAAATTGTGGGCCGGCAGCGCTCTCTCGCGCGGTAGCACACTGAAAAAATGGATGAAGTGCAAATAGAAAGAGACGATGCCGATTCAGTTGGCCCGCTAAGTCTTTTTCCTTCCTTTGTTCATTGTTTAGCAGATAGATCATGGATTAGTGTGCTTCTGCACACTCGGTGGCGGAATGGACGAGGGGACAGGCTGACCGTTGTTTCAGAAACACCATAAATAGTTCACGTTGTGGTGGTTGCCAACCGAAACAAACAACTTTAGCAGTCATGCTCAGGAGATTACGGACCATTATTTGCATACTTTGTCTGCATGATACAAGTACGCTGCACATGCACAACACTGCTCATTTTAAAGGTTCTCTCTTCCCTATATCTGATACAAATTAAGAATTTAGCGGCGAATGCCATTCAAAAGAGGCCTTGCAGCCAATCCAAGCAACCTGTTCTCATGACGTCGCAATTGCAATGCAGCAGAAGTTTAGCAGAAAAGAAAAGATGGCCCTTTGTCCCCGTGCCATGTCACGTAGCGCTAGTGACCCTGCGCCCTATCTCCAACCTGCCCTTTTCACACCTCCGCACCCCTAGCCCGAACAACGAACCCTCTCCGCACAGGCCGGGTACAATGGACTTTCTCCTTTTCTTTGCTTCCTAGCCAGTGTTTGATTGCAACAGCGATGTCATGGGAAGCTGTCGACGGCATTGGCTGGAGTGCCGCCATTGAGGGGCATTCGCCGCCTCATTCTTGCGTTGTATCCGAATATAGGTCACTATATGAGGAGCACAGTTTCTTTAGAAGTGTCCCATGGGCTGGACGCACGCGATGTCCGGCAGCCGCCCACCGCAGGACGTAACAGCGGTGCCTTTTCAGAGCATTTTTGATGGCGATAGGGATGAGGCCACCTTTACTCACCACTTCTCGCGCCGACACATATTCTTCAGCAGGTCAAGCAGCCCCGCTGGAATCGGGCGATGACCCCTGACAACTTGGAGTACCCTTTAAAGGAAGATCACCTGCTCCCGAAGAGATCGTCGTGTTCTGACAGCAGCACTGCGTCGAAACGGATCGTTTTCTCCTCTTCCGACCATTCTTTCCGGCTGTGAAAAAGCGCTTTACTACCAATGATAACTAGCCCTAGTCTAGAGCAGTGGGAGGCCCTCCTGACTGACCTGACCCGAGCACACAGCTCATGCTGGTGACGAGGGACATGCCGGCGGCGGAGGTCAGCGGGATCCTGGAATAGGGAACACCGGCCACAGAAGCTCCAAGTCTATCTCTCCCCAACCCCTTATGCTCCAACTCTTCCCTTCCGATATAAATGTTTTTACTGCTGCTGTTCTCCCATTACCGCTGCCGGTGCGATCAAAGGGAACATGATGGCGCTTCTCTTCCCCCGGGGCCGTCTAGCTGTCGCAGTCGCTGGAGGCCGCCACTGCTGATTGCAACAGTGCCGTCGCGAGTATGGCGCCTTCCTTGTCACCTCTTTGGTATCCTCGTCCTCAGTCCGGCGTTACTCGAAGGACGATCACAAAACAGTCTTACCAGGAGCCCTTGTACAACAACACTTTTGTGGTACGTATGAACTCATATGCATTTATGTTTTGATACTAGGCGCAATTTTGACGTATAACTCGTATGTAGCACATATGAGGTCATATGACACACGTATCAATTCGTGATATATTTTGAACGGCGCCCAATAAAGGCATGTTTCCCGCTTTCTCTAATCTTGGTTCGTAAGAGAACTTGTTCATAAGAGAACCCGGCTGCCACCTCAAAGCGATTCCATTCTATGCCCCTAATCGCTCTGAACACATTAGTAGAGCACAGTAACTGACTTACCCTCCTCTTGACAGCGGTCTCGCGCAGGCTCCTGAATAATCTCATGCATTGATTCCTCCGTCGTCTTTAGGAAGAACTCATCGAAGATGTCGCTACTGGCGCTCTCGTCGAGCAGGCCCGCATCCAAGCAAGGTCCCATCCACGTCGCTGTAGTGGTCTCATTACAACCAAGCGTGGGGGACATCTGCGCACGGAAGAGGGGTGGACCCACGTTTATTGCCAGGCATATGAGCGATGGCCAGGGGAGGCCACATTTTTCAGCGAAGCTGTCACTCGCTGATTTGTCAACTGCATCGCCATTGGTGTCACACATCACGTGAATATTACGTCGGCAACCGCTGACCGGTCACTTGGCGTCGGGTGACACTGAAGTTACCGTTGCGTTATTGATCACGTGACGGAGCGCGATAGGTTACGTCGCCGACAGCAAAGAGACATCCAGGCGCGCTCCGCAGACGTGGTAGTGCAGCCTTGAATGCATGGAATAAAGCAAATGAACACCTCCTCCAGTCAAACGTATTAATGAGAGAGCATAGCCGCAGAGTAAATTATTCAAATGAATTTTTCACTATCATAATTGAATAATTTTCACGACAGGTTCCGTTATATTGATACTGTGCTGGCGGTGTTAATTTCAATGTGCACTCACAGACCCTCTGATATTTGTTTCGCCTCCTTTTATATCCTACCATTTCATTCGTGCCATCTGCAAGTCAGGTGTCCGGACACTTTTGCAAGTTCTGCTGCGGGCACAAATCTTTTGCCCTACCACTATTGATTTTACTGTACCACGCTTGTGAGCAGTGGCCCGCAACGTCTAGTATGTTGTTTATTTATGTACCCCAAGGGCCCTTCCAAACGTTACACGAGTGGGTGGGTGAAAGCAGAATTATTAGTCACCTCGAAATAACAATGCGTCATTATACAATTTCCCATAAGACGAGTTGAAAATTTATTCCACGTGTATAAAAGCGCGATGAGGAAATAGGCAACATAATTGAAAGAAACGCTATTACAAAAACAAACCGATGATACACTATTTCAACACTTATCACTTCTAATAGGAACAGATATCATATACATCAGATGACAAAAAATTAAAAAAAAACATCGACCACCCTACTTTGCCTAAAGCAATGATAAATCACCCGTACTCTCGAGGCAACGTCTATAGGTTGGCAAACTGTTCCACAATTAGAAAAAAAAAACTAGGAGGACGCTTATGGCTTCTCCTTTTACTCTTCTGTTCTTATTCCTTTCCTTTCTCATTTTGCTGATGTCGACATCAATTACAATCATAATAACCGGTCACAATATTGATTACAAATCACAATTACCGATTATCAGTTACCATTGTCAATCACTATCTACGTTAGACAGCATTACATAGTACGCCACTACATACTCACGCACACATCTCGAACAGCCACCACGGTGGGCCAGTGACTATGGGGCTGAATTGATAACCCGAAAGACGCGGTTTTGATTTCGACGCTCGCATTTTCATGGGGGCGAAATGCTAGAGGCCCCCGTTCTGTGCGATGTCAGTGCATGTTAAAGAACCCCAGGTGGTTCAAATTATCCCTATATCCTTCCACTATGGCGCCCCTCATAGGCTTATCTGCTTCGCGATGTTACACCCCGTAGCACCATAAAAGCAAACACACCTCAAACATACGTTAATAAGTCATACACAATGCAACGTGTAGACTATCTGCCCCTCTAAAACGCTTCAACCAACGGCCCTTCATGGCCTATGAGTTGCGTGCCCGCCTGGCACGCAGATTGCCTGAGTGGTGGCCCCAATGCCGGGCAATGTTTGAAGCGAAAGCTTCACTACGCTACGTAAAGAAGATTGTGCCGTGCGCTGCCGGTTGACTTTCAAGTGAGTCAGAGGTCGGGTGGTTATAGGACTTATCATATGTGGTCCTCATTGGTATTGCACCAGTTCACCTTTCACCTTCGATCTTTCGATTCCACGGTAGAGGGCGGTAGAATAGGCCGCGGCGTTCATTGGCGACCAACCTATCGCGATCAACCGTTAATTTAACTGCCACCTGCCACGGTGGCAGGATGGGCGCCCTGCCTATCCAATGTGGAGAACGCACTGAACGTTACAGATGCCGAGCCGTGTCTACTTGCCAGATGCACCATAGCTTTCGCTCTCTAATGAGGTTCAGCCTTATTTAAACCGCTGTGAATTTTTTTTTAATGAATTACTTCTACAAACA